>PVJD01008417.1:0-72747 GCA_004026545.1 Mormoops blainvillei
CTCAAGTGTGCTGCTCAGGATAAGGACATAATTTTATTCAGAGTGGGAGGCAGTTTATTTACGCAATGTGCAATCAGCAGGCCTTCTTAAGTAGTGTCAGCTAATACCCTGAAGTAATGAAAATATGGATAGAATTGCCCAACTGACTTAATCTGAGTTAGGGGCATTCTGGGCCACACTCGTCAGAAATATTAAATATGTAAGGAAACGAATTGCAATTTTAAAAATATTAAAAAATTAAAAATTGTTAGAACTAGACTTTAATGTTGACCTTTTATTCTCTTGGTTTTATTTTATTAGGGCTACTTAAGGCATACTACTCACAAATAAATGCTGTCAAAAGTGAAGATGACGAGAACTGAACTCTGAGTTTCTCCTGACCTCTGAGAGTGTGGGAAGATGTGGATGGAGCCATGTACCCTGGACTGAAGATCGAGAGTGAGGAAATGGGGGCAGAAAGGGCACATTGGTTTTTTGTGGACTTTAACTGAGGTTATATATGTGATTCTGATATTCATCAGGTCAGAAAGATGGGATAAAAATAATTTAAAAATATTTGGACTATCACATTCATTTTGACACCAGCCAAAAAAAAACAACAACATACAAAATATGAATATTTGTTTACTCTAAGAATGTACTATATAATTCAGCCATACGGATTAGCGCAGTTATAACCCCAGAACCTGGAATTAATTAGCCTAGACTGATCCTGGGAGGAATGTTACTAAAATTTCAAAACACTTGGTTGGATACTTCTCATGACAACATATGCATATCTTCTTTGTCGAGGGTGAAAGTGAGAAAGATTAGTAATATTTCTATTATGTCTATTCAATCTTTCACATTATATAAATTATGCAAAGCACATCAAAGATATATTTTTAATTCCTTTTTAATAATCTTATCTCACATTAAGTGGTACAACCAGTTTATAGATTATTTAATCCCTTAATTTAAATAATCTGTGACCCAGAAATGTCCAAGAAATACTGAAGTCAATATATTTTTAAATAATTACTTTTGACTGAGGCAATATTAATTTGCTCATCTAGAAGCATTAATAACAATGTTATTAGCTTCAAAGTATAAATTTGATCATCTTTTTAGGTAATAATGAAGTACAAATTCCATGAATTTATAAATGTAAATCTTTTCAATCTAACTTCTACAACATTAAAAATGCTACAGAGTAAATTTGGAACCATGTTATTTCCAAAACTAAACAAATTAAAAACTGGGTGATTAAAAATAAAAAGATTTGACTGCCAGAGATGATTCTTAAACTACGTCAAATTTTAATGAATTGTTAAACAAATGCTCTGATTAAGATTATTTCAAAGAGAGAACTGAGAACAGAAACTACTAAGACTAACAGGATACAACTATCCTCATGAATCAGGGCTTTTTGGTTAGATTTTTATATTTAAAAACTGTGACATTCATACAATGTCCTAGTGCATGCCAAGGGCTGCCCTGTGTTCCGGGGGTGACTGGCAGGGCCTCTGCCCTCCGGCCTTCGGTCTCTTTCTGGGTTTGAGTCAGGGGGCTTCAGGGCCGAGCTGCCAGACCAGGTTTCCAGTTCAACTCAATTAAATTGCACGCACATTATTAAACGCGCATTGTGCCAGTCCCTGAAGAAAATGCAAAAACACATAGGGCAAGGCATTTAGAACATTGTAATTAAATTTTATCTACCCTTTTTTATCGCTTGTCTTTTCAGACATGGTGGCATCATCACCTGGACATCATAGCACATTTTGCCACTTCGACTGAAGATCAGAAATTTGGCTTTCGTAGGCTTTGACCACAATAACCTTACAGACGTGCTCTGCGCCCATGTGCCGCTCCCCTTTAAAAATACTCCTCACCATCCCTGAGAGCTCCCAGCACCAGGCACCCCCCATTGTCTTGGATCACCATCTCTTGCTCGCTAACCTGACTGTTAATCCAGCATGAATTCCATGCAGACAGTTTTCAAATTATACCTCATAAATCATCATTCTGATATTTAAAACCATCTGTGTTTCTCCATGACCTATAGTTAAAAGTTTTAAATATTTAACTATGACAAAGTTCCCTCATTTATTATGGACCCAGTGGTGATAAAAAAAATAATCTGATAAAGTCACAAATGTTTGAGGAAAAAAATAAAGCAGAGAAGACAGAATATGTTGGATTGGGAGTATTTTAATTAGACAGTCCTTTTTTTAAGGAAGAGAAAATTAAATGTCAAAATAGAAAAATGACATGTCCAATATCACAAAATTGGTGTCAGGGTGAAAAGCCTGTAACAGAGATTTTATTCTTCCTAATACAGAGAAACAGAGGATAGGTAAGTTAGAAATATGATAATCTGATGTAAAAACAAAAACAAAAAACCTCAGTTACCTGGAATAATTTTTCTTTGGGCTTCAAAGTCATATTTACTTACAGATTTGGTCACAACTGGGCATAGATGACTCTGCTTTCCCAGTTGTAACACCTCTTTTTAACTCTGCCAATAATGCATCAGATAAGAAAAGGAGGAAGAACTAGTCCTTAATCAAACTCAGAAGGAATGAAAACCAAGTTGGGTAACTAAACTGTAAACTCATTTAATAAACAAATGGCGATTGGTTATTACCTGCTACCCACCAGGCCAGGTAGAAGTCAGACAAGGTCCTTGTCCCCAGTCTGACACAGGATTTTCGGGAATGCTATAGGCTACGATGATCTCTCTAGGAGAACAAGATTCTGTGGGATGGCAATTTTCAAGGCTCTGAAGACTTTTTCCTTCCATTTCTAGGAATATACATGCAGGAAGTGTATCCCGCACCATGTTGGATGGAGTTAGTTGCATTTATTGGATGGGTGACCACAAGATGTTGTAAAGGGACATATAGAAACTTACTCTCTATGTCCCCACTGTATTCAAATGACAATTACAGTGGAGCCTTGCTAGACTCTGATCCCTAGGACCTATGTTGGGTGACATGTTATTTATCATTTACCTGTGACTTAGAAGATAAACATGATTTATGAAAAATTCGACAGCCTATCATATAATACTACAGCAAAGTCTGATGATTTGATGTTTAATGATCAGTAGATTGTTTTTAGCAAAGCCTAGGTTTTGTATAACTACTTAACTTTACTATTCCATTTTCATAAATATACACGTACACATATATACATTTTTATTGACACAATTCAACACAAATATTTTCTGGAAAAGGAATATTAGAAAAAAATTATCATCTCAAAAAAATAGGAAGTACAGGCAAGGAAAGAGTTAGCATCTTGCGGGAAGGGACATTATCAACCATCCCAGGACCAGGTCACACATTGTGTTATATGGTATCTGGTTTGATCAGTTTCTTGTAGGTGTTAATGGTCTCATCTCTTTCAGGATATAAACTATTTAAATAAAGTCAAAGATTTTCCCCAAGTCCCTTGAGTTGTAAGCCTTCAACCTGCATTAATTATAAACATTATTACTAAGTTTTTTTAGTGTATTAAAAAATCCTTTTGCAATCATGTTATAATCTCTTATTTAATCACTGTCATTCATTCATGAAATAAACATTTTGAGTGTTTACTATACATGACCCAGGAATCACTTGAGGTACTAAGGATTCGATACTTTATAAATAGAAAAATTCCTGCCTTTGTGGAACTTACAGTCGACTAGAAAAATGCATAAATGCACAAAAAAATTTTTTAAAGTGAACTATATATAGCATATTAAATGAGCCAAAAATTAAGAAAAATAAAGCAGCAAAGAAAACAGGGACTTTTTTAGTTTTGGCAGAAAAGTAGGAGTTGAGATTTTAAACCAATTGGCCAAAGAAGTTGACATGAGAAAATGGCATTTAGGTGAACACTTAAGGGAAGTGAGGGAGAAAATCATATGCATACCTGGGGGGGAGGGGAGGGCTTTTCAGCAGAGGAAACAGCACGTACAAAAGCCCAGAGGTAGGCACAAGCCTGGGGTGTTCCAGGGAGTGAAGAGGAGTCTCAGTATGTGAACAAGGTGGGTATAAAGTCACAAAAGTAAAAGGGGCCTGATTGCGTAGGGCCTTGTAGGTTTGCATCTGTAAGAATGGAAGCTATTGGAGAATGTTGAAATGGTCTCGCTTACATTGGTATGCAGCAGGGAACAGGCCTGTTAAAATCACCTATGCATGTAATATAATATCTGAAAATTAATATATAATGAATAGATTATCTGCCAGGTAGTTGGAAGTCTGCTTATGAGAGAGGGCAGAAATAGGAACTAGAGAATCAGGAATCATGGACATGTGAAAGAGGAGTTCATGGAGGGAAAAATACTAGGGATCAGAACAGAAATCCGAAGTGGGATTTTTTAGGCAAGGAGGGGGGTGAAGAAGTAGGCATCCAAGATGTGAGAATCCAGTTAAAAAGAATGTACCATCTGCCTCCCCCACCCCCACCCCCCAAATGTAGCCAGGAGAACATAAACG
The DNA here is from genome assembly GCA_004026545.1 of Mormoops blainvillei. Taxonomy (NCBI): domain Eukaryota; kingdom Metazoa; phylum Chordata; class Mammalia; order Chiroptera; family Mormoopidae; genus Mormoops; species Mormoops blainvillei. The sequence goes on from PVJD01008417.1 coordinate 4,467, forward strand.
GCTCCTCTGAGGCAGGTGGGAGTGGCAGCTGGCACTCTCCCATAGCTGGAATAAGTTTTAGCAATTTTGTTAAGTTCCAACAATAGCCCAAAGTCTGTGCTATTAGTGACTGGGTATTTTTAGAGGAAAAAAAAAAAGACCAAAGGGAAAATAATGAGTACATGTACAGACACCTCAGAATAGAGAGGCATATAGAGTCTATGATCTAAGCTCTGTATAATTTCTTGGAGTAAACATCAGTAACATGATCTACATATTTATAAAGTGTTAATGTTTTGAACCCATTTTATGTCTGATATCATCTGATTAAAGGTCTGTAGATGTTGGACTGGGGCAGATCTAAACTAGATCTTTTTAAAGTAAAAGATTCATTCCCTCCCTTCCTCCTTCCCTCTCCTCTGTCTCTCTCCCGGCCCCCGCCCCCCAAACCTTTCTTGAGTGTGGGAGTGACCTGTGAAGGAGTGGAGGGGCGGGCAGGACGGGGTACAGACAGGATCCAGAAGTGCAGCCCCGCAGCTGAATCAGCTAAACTAGGTTCTGGGAAGGAGGTGGGTGGAAGCGGGCATGGGGAAGGAATGGGCGCATGAATCTCCCATCTAAATATCCACAGAAGGTACAGAAGCTGCGAGGAGGCCAATAAACTCCGGGTCTGGCAGTTGGCTACTGTGAAGCCACCCCTGGACTAGTAGGAAGGCCAAGGGGTTAGGCTAGGGGTGGGAAGGGCAGGTAGTAAATCTTACTCTTTAGATTTATCCGAGCTGTGTGCGGAGTTGATACGATGCACCTCTTTCTTCTTAGCTTGTTTGGAGGTCATCGCAAAGGCGAACCGAAGCTAGCCTCCCCTTGGACTGGGAGCCCGCTCCGCTACCCGGGCTCCGCGTCTGCCGTTGCCAGGAGACCGCCGCGCGCGTCCCGCAGACGCTGGGGGGATGGCTCTGACACCGCGATGGGGGAGCAAACGCGGAGGCCCACGTCTCCACATCCAGGTGGAAATCCCTGGGGTTGGGTGTCTGCGGAGGAATCCGGGCTTGACAGGATTGATGGGTAGCTCTGATACATTGGAGTTCTACCAGATCTACGCTGCCCGGCTCTGACTTTTGGAACCGTGGGCATACACACACGCACACACACACACACATATATGTGTGTGTATATATGTATACATACATATACATATGGACTCCCTTTTGGATTTTCAGCCATTTAGAGACGGATGTTATGCGAGATTCCCTCTCCCCACGTCTTCTCTCCTCTGAACTAGTTCCTTCCATAATAACTGAAGAGACATAATGGGAACACTGAATTTGCCAGTGGTTCGAATGCAATAGTAGTTGCAAGGGGACGCCTACAGAGAAGGCAAGATCCTGACACCCTTAGTCGCTTAAGGTTTGATGTCTGTGATTAATCAGTCCCAGTGTCTTGCTTGTTCATATGAATGAAGAAACTCAAGTCATGGAATCGAGTAGCCGTTCAGACATTCACATGAAAAGACAGTGGAGCAAAATGACACGATCCGAGCAAACCAAGACCTAATGGGCTCCAGCTTAATGCTCAACCAATCCATGGTGTACTTACCTCGCTGTGGGCAAGTTCTTCCTTTTGAGTCCCAGTTTTCTTATTTGTAATCAGGAGATACTTAACACTGAACTCACCGTTTTGAGGATAAATAAAATTATGTAAAGTGTTTAGCACAAGATGAAAGCCTAGCAAATGGGGGCCCCAGTTTCAGAGGTGTCTTCATGGAGTAGGCAAATAAAATGAATGAATGAATGAAGCGTGCAATGCTTAGGCTGGAAAAAACTTCAAAACTCATTAAAAACAAAGCAGAATGTTGCACTGGCCCAATACAATCTCACTTCAGAGAGATCTGACCACACAGAGGCCTGAGGTTTAGAACCCCTCTCACTCATTGGCCTCTCCCATGAGCCTAGACATAATTTGACATATTTAAATAAAGAAATACCCTGCTTTTAGGACTGGGCAATGTTCAGGGCCCCAACTCTACAGGGAAGAAGCACCTTCTTGCACAGCAAATCTTTCAACTTCTCTTACAGATGAATTCCCCACCTTCTCCACTCAGCATAGCCTTTGCCTGTTGAGACTATCACGATCTGTTATTGGTAGTTATACAGATGACAATCAGACAGCAACATTGTTGTATTTCTTTCTTTTCTTTAACTTTATTGTATTTCTATATGCAATGTGAATGTTAATGTTATAATGGAAGTAGTAAGCTACAAACATCTATATTTGTGAAGATAATGAAGGCATCTTGTGGGCTCTGCCTTTTTATCCCAGGATTAAAATTTCCAGAGAAATCTCCTGAATGAAAGAAGAGGACCAAAATTGGAGCAAATATTATTTAATACAAAATCTTATCAGAGTAATCAAATGCATAGCCATGAGCATATGTAAAGACTATGGGGTAAAATTAGCACAATTTTAAGCAATTGGCCCATGAACAAGTGAGTTTCATCCTGAGCCAGGCCATTCCTGAAGCCATGGTTAAAGGCTGTAAGATGCCAAGACCATTAGAGAAGTCTTAGAAATCAAATGATCAACAGCCCACCCATATTTTATAGGCAAGGAACTTCAGACCAAGAGGAGAGAAGTGGCTTGCCAAAAGTTGTGTAGCAACTTAGCAGAAGTTTGGACTGGAAGCATTAAAGGGAAGAAAAGCAGTGTAAGCCAAACATAGCAACATTATGCTCGAGACTGCTTTCTTGGATTAGGATTAAAAAAAAAGGGAGTTGACATAAGATGGAAAGAGGTAATAAATTTTTTTTTTCAAAAGTTATAAAATACTTACTAATTTTTTCTAGTTTCTCTCTTTTCCTTTTTTACCCATCCTCCCACCCCCTACACTCCCTCTGGCAAGCATTGCCTTGTTCTCTATATCTATGGACATGTTTCTATTTTATTTAATTTATTCATTTTTTTAGATTCCATGTATAAGTGAAATCATACAGTACTTATCTTTGTCTGACTTATTTCACTTAGTATAATAGTCTTTAGTTCCATTCATGTGGTTGCAAATGACAAGATTCCATTCATTTTTCATGGCTGACTAATGTTCCATCATATATGAGCACCGTATCTTCTTTACTCATCCACCAGCGGGCACCTAGGTTGTTTCCATATCTTTGCAACTGGAGATGATGCTGCAATAAACAGAGGTGTATATATCTTTTTGAATTAGTGCTTTCCCCAGATAAACGCAAGTAAAATTGCTGAGACGTAGGGCAGCTCTATTTTTAGTTTTCTGAGCCACCTCCATACTGTTTTCTATTCCGGCTGCATCAATTTACAGTCCCACCAACAGTGTACAAAATTTCCCTCTTTCTCTTGTTAATTTCTAGTGCCATGTTCTTTTGCCTTTATTATGTTACACGTACAGCATGCCTAAATGAAATTTCTTTTCTTTATGGAGTTAAACTCTAGTCAAGTCATAATTCTAAGAGGCCAAATATTGTCCTCAGTAAGCCTTAAGGTGGTATTTGTACGTGGCAGTGTGAAAGGGACAATTGGTCCTATATCTAGATTGTTTTAAAAGTCTCATATTCTTAAATGCAGATGCTAATAATGGCCCATGTTATTTTGAAATGTTAATAATAACTGTTATTTTTTGAGTTCCTGCTGCATTCCAGGTTTAGGGAGGGGTTATGTCTCCTTAGAGCATAGGCATTAGAGACAGACCTAAATGTAAATACTGACTCTTACCCTGAGTACGTTTTTTTTACCCATCCTCCCACCCCTCGCTCCCCTCTGGCAACTCTCTGAATTCCTTTTTCTTCATTTGGGGAAAGGGAAGAATAGCACTTACCTCAAATGTTGTGCTTGGGACATGATAAGCACTCAAATACCGAGAGCTAATATCATTATTCACAGGTGAAAACCCTAAAGCGCAGGCAGGTAAGGGACTTGACCGACACGGGGCCGGTGGCAGGGCAAGGGCAGCGGAACTGCGCAGCCTTTGCTTTCTGCAGTCCTCCAGGCCGGCGGTCCTCACTGTGCCTCCAGGTCGCTCCTGAGCCCAGCAAATGCAGGTGATTGTGACTCAGCTTAGGGACTTCCCCGTTCTCTGGCTATTTAATAACTTCCAAAGCCTGAGAAACAAAGGCTTACGCTTTATCACAGCTGCTTAGGGGTGGAACCTTCCTCCAATCTATAGATACTCCGAGAGGAAGAACTTTTTGGCTCCAGTAACCCCTGCTCTGCAGGGAAGTGATTAGAAATGCGCACTTCCCCATGCCAGCAGAAAGGGGCAGCCCAGGGCTCGCGCTCCGCACTTCGTGGGCGTTCCTGAAATGGGGAAGTGAACTCTGGTAACTACTTCTCCGCCCACCGCTGGGAGTCCTAGATGACTGGGACTGGACAGGGGAAAGGAAGGCGGGTAGGGCAGGGAGAGGGGAAGCATTTCTGTTTCTTAAAGCCACAACTCTAAGTAGCTTCAGACACTTGGACCCACGGTTAGAGGAAATTATTATACATGTTGCTGCTCAACCACCTCTTCCCAATTAGGTCAGTTATAGAACTGCCTAGAATTTAACCAACCAAATGAGAAAGCATGAAGTCTGCATATATCATTAATTTTGCCCAAGCCCTTTCCACTTTCTAGACTCTAAGAGCCTTAGAACAGAACTTGGTTCTGTTTTTCACCAAATTCAGTTCAAACTTCTCATACCTCTTCAACATTTAATAATCAAAGTTCACATTTATTGAGCACTTGCTATATGCTTGGCACTCTATAAGCTTTTTTTTGTATGTTAACTCACTTAATCCTTTTAAAAACACCCTAGGAATTTGTTATTATTACAACCTATCTTTTGTAAATAAGAAAACAGGCAGAGAGGTAAAATTAAATTAGTGACACTCTAGGAATTTGTTATTATTACAGTCTCTCTTTTGTAAGGAGACAGGTAGAGGTTAAATTAAATTAGTGGGGATTCAAGTCTGTGAAGTGGGGTGTCAGACCCATCCTCTTTATAACCATATTATTCTGCCTCTGACTCCGTCAATGATACAATCCTATGAGATGTTATAATCGGCCTAATTTATAGAGAAGAAAAGCGAACTTTAAAAAGGCATAGCAACTTGTCCAAAGCTCAAAGCGTCGAGGGGTGGAGCCAGGATGTACAGGTGAACACTCTGGTGTCAGAGTGCACGTGTATTGCACTGTATTGTACTGCATTGCATTTTTTATTACAAGAACATGTAACACAAGATGTACCCTCTAAACAAACTTCTGAGTGTATAATAGAATACTGTTAATTATAGTACAACATTGTACAACAGATTTCTAGAACATAGTCACCTTGCATAGCTAAAATTTTATACCTGTAAACAATCTTACGCTCTTTGCTATACTGCCTCTTTCAAACAGTGGGAGTACAGAAAAATGTTTTCTTCATGTCATTAAAATGTTATTATAAATTGCCACTTAGTTTTGTCCCCTAATGTTCAGTCTCTTCAGAGCCCACTAGTTATGGAGGATTTGGATCCTGCAGATATGAAACCAGTTGTCCCTGCCAGAGAAAGCCTCATTATTCTGGGCAAATCTTAATTTACAGTGTAGCTATCTTTGAAAGGCAATCCTGAGAAGAGTCTTAATAATGGGATAATAAGGAAATAAGGTATTTTCATGACACTAGTTGAAAAATAATTTCCACTTTCCTAAGCTATTCCAATAAGAAGCAATAGTTTTCCTGATTGTAATAAAACACTTCATCAGGGTGCAAACTAACCCGCATTTGTATAATGCTGCAATCAGCCATGTAGTGGGCATGGTGGTACTAATCCAGGCCCCCTCCCAGACAAAGGCATCCACTTCCCCATCAGAAGAAGTCACCTCACTCAACCCAAGGTCATGTCTTCTCCCTGACAGCCTCCTGCATCTCATTAGGGACATAACTGGGACAACTCTGAAAGGTCACTTTCGCTCCAGATCTCCCTTATTATTGGTGGAGACATCTGTTACAGAAACGGTGCCTTTCAACCTCTCCTTCTGTCCAGTCCTGCTTGCCTTAAGCCTTTGAGATGTTGCAGAGAACACCGTGCATTCAAATTTCGATGTTAGGATCTGTTTCCTGGGAACTGGACTAGAACAGTTGATAGCAGGGATGACTCCAGGAAGCTGAATCTAAAATGAGATTTGGGGAGCCTTCTACTCCTAAACAAGATGAAACAACAGGGAGTGAATTTAGCCTCTCATATGCAATAACTAATAAACTAAATAAGATCTATGAAGACTTTGGTTAACAGGCAATAAAAGGCAGTGATCTCCGAGAGGCGGAAGACAGAAAAGGCGGGCTTAACTGTTGTCCCAGCTTACTGTGAGGCTCCGGGGCAGGGCAGGGGACACTGGAAGAGCCTAATTGTGGACCTGCTTCGGCGAGACACAGCTGGAGTCCAGTGAGGGTAGGTGGCTCAAGTTCCCAGAGCAGCGTGCGTGGAGGGGGCAGTAGCAGAGAGGGGACACCTTCAGTATCCACCTGTGTGCTGATATGCACATGCACATGAAGAAATGCTCTGAGGCCGTAGAAAGAGCCACATGAAAAGATTCAAAGGAGCAACTTCTCTGAGCTCACATGGACCTGTTCGCTCTGGCATGACTGGAAAAACCTCATAATTCACGGGAAGTGGGGTATGGAGTTTTGCCCCCTCAGTAGCAGTGAAAGTCTCATCCTAGACCAAATGAGTCCCTGGGTTCATTTAACAAGCCTTAGAAACAGGAGCCAAACTGAGCAAACTATTTCCAAGTAAGTTAATAGCTTCCTTGAACAAATCTTAAGAATATTTAGAGGAACACAAGAATAACCAGCACCCAACAATTAAAACTCAAAATGAGTGGTATCCAGTAAAAATTATTAGGCATGAAAGGAAGGAGAAAAATACATCCCATTAAAAGGAAAAGAAATTAACCAGTTGAAACTGACTCAGAAAAAGCATGGATGGTAGAGTTAGCAGATAGGACATTAAAATAGTTAATAACTGTTGCCATATGCTTAAGAAGCTTGGAGAAAGAATGAACATGTTAAGTTCATTTTAAGAACATTTAAAACTACAAATACAATGTTGATGTTGAAAAAAATACATGGGACGAAAGTAATGGCAGATTAGAAATTCCAGAAAAACAGATTAGCAAATATGAAGGCACAGCAATAGAAAAAATTTTTAAATGAAACAGACAAAAAAGACTTAGAAAAGAAGAACGGAGTCCTAAGGAACTATGAAACAACTTCACATGGGCTAATAAATTGAAATTTTTCTAAATTTTATAAAACTATAAATCCCAGAAACTTGACAAACCCTGAGCCCAATAAACATGGAACAATATTACACCCAAGGATATTCGTAATCAAATTTATTAAAATCACAGTTAAAGGGAAAGTCTTAAAATAGAATTTCAGGGCTGACCTACAGGTAATGAGGAGCCTGTCACTGGTGATAGATGGAACATTGACGGCCCTGCCATGAAATCGTGGTGCTATTTTGACCTGTGGTAAATGAGGACAGGGTTTTAGGAGAAGAGGATGCGCTGACAGGTATGTCCAGACCTATGACAGTTTGGAGAAAATAGTGATTATAAAGAAACTGGAAGCCTGTTGCCATCTTAAAAATATCAACTATAGTTATAATAACTTTTAAGGGCCTCCTAAATTGATCACTTATGTCATTTCTGGGTCACTTTCAGTTGATTTATATTTTCCCCTTCTAATGGAGGTATTTTTCTGCTTATCTGCTACATTTTTTGTTATTTGCAAGACATTGTGAATTTTAACTTGTGTGATGCTGGTGTGACATACTATGAATAATGATATTTGTTTCTTTTATAACTTTAACTTAACGGTATTCACCTGGAGGTTTAATTTATCTGTAGATTTAATGTAATGCACTGGGTATTCCTAAATGGATTAATAAGGTTTGGTTCCTGCCCCTGAAGAACTCATAATCTTGTGAGGCAAACAGAAACTAGAACTGATACTAAAAAATGCAATGATTTCTATAGGAAAAAATGTGAATCAAGCACTCTGGAAGCCCCATGTAAGGATATCCAATGGGGATCCAATGGGGTCATCAGCATGTTTGGCTGGAAACAGGTATCTAGCTAAGGTCAAGGACTTACGGGTACAGGACAGATACATGGTGAGGGAGTGGGAGTGACAATTCAGATCAGGATTACAGAGCAGCCCTGGGTGACTGGCTGGGCAGTGAGAGGGAGGTGGTACTTTGAGAGGCTTAGGAAATAGTGAAAGAGGAGATGAAAGAACACTAGGACAAACATCTCCATTTTGTCACCGATGCACAGAAATGCCACCAAATTAATTTAAAGGAGTCTATGGAGATGGTGTAGCATGACCTTGTTTGCATGTAGACTTGGACTTCAGCCAAGCTCTATCACATGCTAGCAGTATATTAGGCAAGCTACTTAGACTCTGAACCTCAGTGTACTCATCTGAAAAATGGTCATAACTGATGATTGTGGTCATTGATTGAGAGGCATCTTAAAAATAAAGCAAAGCAAAACAGCATAGTCACCCTCCTATTAAGCACTATTGTTTGTCCATATGATCTAAAACAACTTGCCAAAAACTGTCATTGCAAAGAAGGGACTAACAGAATTTTGTGTTATAACGACCTATGAAGGCTTCAAAGAATTTTTTAAAAAATTTAGGAGGGTAAAAAAAGAATAGTTTGAACTATAAAGCATGAACATTACAAGAGGAAAAAAAGCATCCATGTTGCTTTTTTTATATAATCAAGTTTATATTTCTTCCCCCAAACCTTCACTTTGCACACTTGGTTAAGCTAATTGAAAGTTATTCTCTGCCAACTTAATTTCTAGTAACTCTTTATATCTATGAAGCTTGTCCAATTTTCTACACATTTATATTTCATGTATGTATTATTCATCTATTTATACAAGAAAAGTTAACATTTATAACTATATACCAGTGTTTAAAAATGCAGACCTTAAAATTAAACAAAAATATGGTGCAGAAGAAAAGTGTAAAATATTATTTTATCATAAAAGTATTAATTTTAGGATTATAAAAGTGTGAAGACAAGTAAAAGAATCTGTATTCCTATCTTCCAGAAAAAATCTCCAATAACATTTTGATGTATAGAGTTTTCTCATCACATACACAACCATTTTACAAAACTGATTGTTTTTTCGGTTAGCTGTGTTGCCAATATTTACCCATGTCATTTAATGACTTTTAATAACTGTGTAGTAGGCCGTCATTGGAATATACTTAACCACCATCTTGTTGTCTTGTTGTTGACCTTTTAAGTTAATATGAATGCCAAGCTGATGAAATACAGCGCAGCAGAGATTAACAAGAATGGGGAACTGGAAGCCTGGACTCCACGGACAGCTCTGAGAGATTTCGGGTAAGTCATTTCACCTCTCTGAGTTCCAGGATCCTCACTTAGAAAACTGTCTGGCTGAACTAGATGAGGTTTCAGATCCTTTTTAGCACAAACAAGGACAGACACCAGCCTTCCAAGATTAAAAACCACTTCAGTGGGGGAGGTCTTAGTAGAGTGCTTCAGCGGAGAACTCTGAACAACTTGAAGATAGCACAAAGGTCTACACTTTGTGGGTTGTTTGCAGGACTAAAACAGCAAGAAGTGAGCATTTGCGACTGTGCTGGCACTTTCCTCTCCTCTGAGAGCCTAGGGGGGTTGCCATCCAACCTGTAGACTCCAAGCATGGGATCATCAACTGGTGGGTGATGATACTTGCAAGTGTGATTGGGCACTTTACAGTATTTGCATTTGCAAATATTTATAGTTTTATTAACAAGTTTTCGACACAGTTTTAAAATGCACCTTAATTTAAAGATAACTTCTTTAAAATAAATTTGCTTATTGAGTCTTTCTTTTTTTAATGGAGCTAAGGTTAAAGACTGGAAGAGAAAGAAGAGCACTGGGTAATAAAAATCCTCTTTAATAAATAGATTCCCTCCTTCTTTCATTTAAAAAATATTTATTGAACATCTACTAGGTCCCAATCTCAGTTTCTGGGGATGGAGAGATATAAAACAGACAAAACCCTAGACGTCATGAATTTATATTCTAGGTGAAAGAAACAGACTATAAAAGTACTCAGAATATATTATATTGTCACAGTGTGTCAGATGATGCTAATTACTAAGCAAGAAAAATGAATTAGGTTAAAGAAAATAGGAAATGTGGGGACCAGGGAGGAAGTTGATATTTTACACAGAGGACACGGTAATGGCTACTCTGATAATGACTTTGAAGAGAGAGATCTGGTGTGTAAGAGACCAAGCCATGCAGACCTCCAAGGGAAGAGTGTGTCAGGCAAGGTCAGTAGCAAGCACTTTTTCAGGTGAGAGGGATGTGGCGTGTTCTATGCCACCTTGAGCAGAGCAAACAAAGCGAGGAGAAAAGCTGTGGAACATGAAGTGAGAGAGATGACGACAGGTGACCGGTCCTGTGGACCACTATGTGGGTCATCACGGCTGTTCTGAGTCAGATGGAAGCAATTAGAAGACTGGAGACAGAGGAGTGACATGATTTTTCTTTAGGCTTTGGAGTAATTTTTTTGGATGCTTTGTTGAAAATAGACATGGATGGGTATTGAGGGGTGAGAAGGGCAAAAGCTAGGGGAAATAGTTAAAATGCTATTGTGGTAATTTGGAGAAATGCAATAGTATCTACACTGCAGAAGTGTATACTGGCTAGAATGGCCTCATTCTCAATGAATTTGAAGGCATAGATACAAATCATGCTGATAGATTGATATGGAGTATGAGATAAAAGGGTAATAAAGGGTGACAATAAGGATTTTGGTCTGAGCAACTAAAAAAATGGAGCTACCATCCACTGAGATGAGAAATTGAGAGGAGTAGATTTTGAAAGAAAATGAGTTGAGGTTTGAACATGCTCAATTTGAGTTGCCCGTTGGAAACACAAGCACGAGTGACCTCCATGTGAAAGTCAGTTAGATATATGAGTCTGGGCTTCACAGAGGCAGTTAGATATATGAGTCTGGACTTCAGGGGACTGGTCTGAACTAGAGACAGAAATTTGGGGGTCATCATTCTAAGATGAATTCCATGAATTACTTTACCATGCCATAAAAATATTTTTAATATTACTGGAATGTATGGGGAAAAACTCAGTTAGGTCAGAAAATAATTAATAAGGATGTATACTTGAGTCTTCCTGCAAGAAAAGTCACCTTGGTAATTATTTAAGTCAATCTGTGCTGCTTAGATGAAATTTCACTTTAGAACATTGTCTTATATTGCTCCAGATGATGATTCTAGCTTGTGAAAGGCACTGCTTTACTGTTCTCCCTCTGCACAGAACAAATGAAGTTTTTTATCAGCAAGGAGCTTTCACATGCAAGCATTGTATTTTAGAGCTGGAATGGTCTTGATGACCTTGTTTAATCTATGAGTTCATTTTCTAGAGAAGGAAAAAACAGAAGTTCAAAAGGCAAAGTGAGTTCCCAAAGTCATTCAGCTAGTATACTGATTAATTATTTGCAGAATATAGCAAATATTTACTCAGTACTAGGTGCTGGGTGATGTTTGAAGGGTTGACTATAAAACAGTCAACAATAAAAACAGATCATCACATGGAGTTTACTTTCCCTTGGGGGAGAGCTAGAAAACAAACAAATGTGCAAATGTATTCTATGACACATAACTGGTAAATGCCATGAAGAAAAATGAATCAGGATAAGTTTGGGTGATAAGTAACTTATTGCTCAAACTGGCACAGTTTTTAGAATAAAAGGAGTTGAAAGGAGCTGAGAATAAAAGGCTGGGATGCCAGGTCGGCAGGCATGAGCTGGGGTGTCTAGCCTGGACTAAGGAAGAGGTAAAGTCGCCCACACGAATTGGATCAGGAGTTCCGAAATGAGGAGTCAGGTTTATTTCTCATGAAATAGTCAAGAGTAAGGTGATATGGTGACATCTAAGGAGAGGCCTAAAGACAACGAAGAAAGGAAACATGCATAGATTTGGAGTAGATGGTTGCAGGCACAGAAAACAATGAAAAGTCTCTGGGGAGGGAGGCATTTGAGGAAAGAGCAAGGAGGTCAATGTGGTCGCTAGAGAGGAGACAAGAGGAAGAAGTTGTTGTAGGCGATGAGGCAGGATGATGTAGGAATTTTTAGGCTGTTAAATTATTTTCATTTACTATGCTTGATAAAAGAAGCCATTTGTTACTATGAAACAAGGAGTGATATTATCAAACTTTTACTTTAATAATAATAATCTGCCTTCCCTAATGAAAATACATTGAGGTGGTGGTGGGGAGGTTAAAAATAGTACCATTTACAATGTCATCAAGAAAAATTAGCAATAAATTTAACGAAAGGTGTACATGGCTTCTACCTGAAAATTTTGTTGGTAAAGTTAAAGAAGACCCAAATAAATGGAGGAATATATAGTATTCATAGGTTAGAAGGCTCAATATTATAAAAATGTCCATTTCCTACCAAATTTTATTGAATTAATACATTTTAAATCAAAAGTATAGATTTTTTTCAGTACAAATTGACAATCTGGTACCGATATTTATATAGGAATGTCAGTGGCTTAGAATATTTTTTTAATTTTAAATAAAACCAATTGGAAGATTTGTTTTATTTCAATGATTACTATAAAACTATAATAATTAATGATATGGAACAGAAAAAGAGATTAACAATCAAAATAGGAATTCCAGAAATAGATGCATATATAATGAAATGTAATAAATTTATTTTTTCAAAGGCACCAATTAAATTTAATGTGGATAGCAAAGACTGTGTGTGCTTTCAACATATAGTACCATAAAGACTGGATGTCTACATGGAAAACACTGTAACTTGATCAATACATCACTCCATATACAAAAATAAATTGAAGATGGAATGTAGATCAAAACAATTCAATCTAACAGGTTTCTTAAAGAAACTGTTGGACGATATCTTTGCAAACTTGAGATATTCAAAGACTTTCAGAACACATAAATCACTAACCATAATACAAGATTTGATAAACTGAACTTCACTGAAATTAAAATCTTGTGTTCAAAATAGTCATTATTAAGAAAATCATGAGGTGAGCCTCAATGGGATAAATGTACTGCAATATATAAATTTATGCAACAAAAGATTTATATTTAGAATATATAAAGAATCTTTAAAATTCAGTAGTAAATAGATAATAAGCAATAAAAATTGGTACAAATTTCTGACATTCACAAAATAAGGTACATAAATGACCACATAGCACCATTATTAGGGTAGCATAAATTAAAACTCAATGAGATATAGTGAATAGATACAGGTCTTCTACAATGCAGAAATTCTGCAAATAAAACTATAATAATATATTGGATTATTCTATGTCAAACTGGTTAAACTGAGAACTGTATATCCCAGAATTTCCTTTCCTGTTTTAAATTTGGTGAAAAGAGTTACTTGCATATGATTTAAAACATATAAATGAAGCAGTGACCATTACTCTCCAAGTTTGTTGGTGTCAGATTTAGTGCCAGAATGATACAGCTGTGTCCACTGGGTCATAGCATGATCTTATTTTGCCATGTTGCCCAACCCATCATCCAGGCTGATTAACAGTTGTCCCAGTTCTACAAACAGATACTTGGCTGTGGACCTACAAAAATGATAACTACACAAAGGCAACAACTTCCCATATGGCTCATCGTAAACTTCCTCTTCTTGGTCCTACTGCAGTAGCTGGACGTGCTTGTTTCTCCGAATTCCCTGCAAGCTCTAACTTGTCTACCTGCACCAATACTAGAGGTAGACTCATTAGTGACTCTTTTTCTGATCTTTCCACATCCTGTTCGCTTATTCTATCTAGTCTCACTTTTGTGTAGGGTCTAATTTCTATAATAAATTCTTTATTCCAGTAACACGTATGTTAGCTCTACTTCCTTGACTGACCCTTGATTACTATACTTCTTGGCATCTCATCTAGATTTGGACTTGATTTATGTAAAGATTCTCAACTCTGAATCTGATGCTATCATTGAAATAAAACCTTTGGGAGGTCTGGAATGAGAATGATTGTATTTTTCATGCGAAGAGAATAAAAATGATTTGTGGCCAAAGGGAAGATTGTGGTAGATGGCAAAAGGGCCTTAAATACTTTCTATCCTTGTAGCAGTACTCCTTCCAATGTGAACTTTCAGTTCTTCCATTATAGGTGGAGTCTGTTTCTTCACCCATTAGATATGATCTTGGCTATGAGACTTTCTTTGGCTACTGGGACATTAGCAAACATGAACCAAGGAGAGGATTGGAAAGTGAAAGGGTTTCGGAGCTGGCTTCCTCTTGCTGATTTTGTAACCCAGCTGCACTGTGGATGACTCCTCGTGAGACTCTGTAACGCACAAAGCCAAGCCAAATACACAAGTGAGGCTCTCCTAGGCCGTACAGTGCCAATAAGCTGGCTATAGCAGTGTTATTTTATGGCTCTAAGTTATGTAGACATTCACTAGGAGGCAAAAATAAGCCAATACAAATATCCCATGTTGAGAGGAGGCCAAGCAAGTTGCCAAGGTCTAAGGAGGCCAAGCTCTAAGTCACTGATGATGGGAAATAACTCTGGAAAACTATTTGGCAGTTTCTTGTAAAGTTAAACCCACCCCTACCTTAATACCCAGAAATTCCAGAAGTAGGCGTTTACCTAAGAGAAGTGAAAACTCATGTTCACACAAAAACTTGTGCAAAAAACTGCACTGCAGCTTTATTCATGATAGGAAAAATTGGAAATGACCTAAATGTCCATCGATAGGAGAATAAACAAAATGCGATCATTTTAGTAATACTATTCAGAAATAAAAAACAAATGAACTCTAGATACATACATTGATAAATCATAAAACAGTAGGTTGAGTGAATGAAGCAAAACATAAGAGTATTTGCTATGTAGTTCTATGTATAAGAAGCTCCAGGAGAAATAGATAAGAACAGAGAAAGTAGGGAGTAATGTAGAGTCGGTCCCCGCCTTAATCCACGAGGGATACTTTCCAAGTGGATACCGGGAACCACAGACAGTACTGAACCTTATACATACTGCTTTTTCCTGCACATGCCTACCTATGATAAAGTTTAATTAATAAATTGGGCATGTTAAGAGATTAATGACCATAACTAGACCATAATGACCATAACTAATGATAAACTAGAATAATTATATACTATAATAAAAGTTATGTGAGTGTGGTCAGCAATGACGTGAGATGATATAGAAATTTCTATATTGTGTGATGAGGTGAAGTGAGGTGAATGATGAAGGTGTTGTGACACAGTGTTAGGCTGCTATCGACCTTTTAACAACATGTCAGGAGGATCATTTGCTTTGGATGCACACGGCCCTTCAAGCCATGACCATGTCAATGGTTGGATGTCAGGAGCAGATGATATTGAGGGTTGGGGGAATTTAATATTTTCGGGCTGCAGTTGACTGTGGGTAACTGAAACCATGAAAAGTGAAACCATGAAAAGTGAAACCATGGGTTAGGGGGACGACTGAATATGCAAAGGTGTGATTATAGTAACAAACCATGAAAGATAAACTCGCTGTGGAGAGAAACTGAGGACCTAGGAACTGATAAACAGTAAATCAGAGGTAGGATCTACAAAATACAGGTCCTGGGTGGGTTGACATGAGATAGAAGAAAAGGAGGTTTTATTAGAGGTTTAAGTGTTTGAATTTGTCACTTTAGTTTTTATTTTCTCCCTCTATGATTATTTTTTCTTTTCTCTCCCTAATGTTTCTGCCATGGTTTATGTGCCTGCTGATAATCAGTTAACTTCAGAGGCCTTAATGAACTAAGCAGGCAAAAACACCTAAATCTGAAACAATGGTCAGCTTTGGACCTCAGAAAAGAGTTTCCAAAATTAACAGAAAAAAATGCACAATTACTAGAGGTAGAATGATCAACAGTAACAATAAAACAATTTTAATTAAAAAAAAAAACCCTTCCTCTCCTTAAATATGCTCATAGGCACATGGTCACTTAATTTTGAAAAATAGTCCTTCCTGGTAAATGGGGCAAGGATTGCTGTCAATTATTATTATTATTATTATTATTATTAACTGATTCATATATTGAGGAGAGAATGAGTTGGCAATTTGCTCAAAATTACAAAGCGAGTAGTTTTTGCTCAAAGCCGTCTCCAGAGCCCAGGTCTAACTCCAAGTGCATGGTGACTCTCAGTGGACTATACTGGGAAGTGTGTTTTGTCAATCCACAGAAACATGTGTTGGGATTTAACTCAACCTTGGGATCTGAGGTAAAACCCAACAACCTAAAAGAGAAAAACCAACTCAACTGTACACCACTAATTCATTCTGACCAAATACTGAACAAAGACTCCGAAACTGGGGAGGACAGACTGGTCTAGGACATCACCCTTGCCTGATCCCCGAGCTAGACCAGGGCCAAAATGGGGAGGTTGCTTCCTGCAGCCAGTTATGCTGGTGGTAACGATGTTCATTCTGATATAAATCAGCACCCCTCTCCTGCAGCCTGCTACTGTTGACACAGGCCATTGTCCTGACCTGGTCAGACAGGTAATATAATTTCCCATACCTGGCAGCTGTCATGTACTAGTACTTGTGACTATATCCCCCTTTACATAATTCTTTTTTTAAAGTATATTTTATTGATTATGCTATTACAGTTGTCCCATTTTTTCCTCCTGTTTATCCCCCTCCATGCTGCACCCCCATCCCTCCTGCAGTCCACTTGCCCCCTTAGTTCATGTCCATGAGTTGTACATATAAGTTCTTTGGCTCCATTTCCTATACTGTTCTTAACCTCCCCCTGTTTTGTACCTACCAATTAGGCTTTTTATTTCCTGTGTTTTTGCCCCCATTCTACCCGTCCCCTGCTAATAATCCTGTTCTCCATGTGATTTCCATTTCTGTGATTCTGTTCCTGTTCTAGCTGTTTGCTTAGTTTGTTTTTGTTTTTATTTTTTTAGGTTCAGTTGTTGATAGTTGTGAGTTCGTTGTCATTGTGCTGTTCATAGTTTTGGTCATCTTCTTTTTCTTAGATAAGTTCCTTTACCATTTCATATAATAAGGGCTTGGTGATGATGAATTCCTTTAACTTGACCTTATCTGGGATGCCTTTCCATTCTAAATGATAGATTTGCTGGATAGAGTAATCTTGGATGTAGGTCCTTGATTTTTCATGACTTTGAATACTTCTTTCCAGCTCCTTCTTACCTTTAAGGTTTCTTTAGAACCTTTAGTCTTATGGGAGCTCCTTTGTAGGTAACTTTTCTCTTGCTGCTTTTAAGATTCTCTACTTATCTTAATCTTGGGTAACTTTTTTTTTAAAATTTTATTAATTTCTTTTTAGAGAGGAGAAAGGAAGGAGAAAGAGAGGGAGAGGAGTATCAATGAGTGGTTGCCTCTCACATGCCCCCTTCTGGGCATCTGGCCTACAACCCAGGCATGTGCCCTGACCGGGAATTGAACCAGCAACCCCTTGGTTCGCAGGCCCATGCTCAATGCACTTAACTACATCAGCAGAGTTAATCCTGGATAACTTAATTTTGATGTGTCTTGGTCTGTTCCTCCTCGGATCCAACTTCTTTGGGATTCTCTGAACTTCCTGGACTTGCAAGTCTATTTCCTTTGTTAGATTAGGAAAGCTCTCCTTCATTATTTTTTCAAATAAGTTTTCAAATTCTTGCTTTTCCTCTCCTCTTTCTGGCACCCCTGTGATTTATATGTTGGAATGTTTAAAGTTGTCCCAGAGGTTCCTAAGCCTCTCCTCATTTTTTTGAATTCTTGTTTCTTCATTCTGTTCTGGTTGAATGTTTATTTATTTCTTCTCTTCCAAGTCACTGGTTTGAGTCCTAGTTTCCTTCCCTTCACTATTGGTTCCCTATGTACTTTTCCTTTATTTCACTTTGTTTAGCCTTCACTTCTTACTTTATTTTGCATCTGTACTCAATCATTTCTGTAAGCATCCTGATTACTAGTGTTTTGAACTCTGCATCTGATAGGTTGGCTATCTCCTTGTCGCTTAGTTCTTTTTCTAGCGTTTTGATCTGTTCTTTCATCTGGGTCATATTTTTCTTGGTGCACCTGGTATGTTGTAAGGGGCAGAGCCTCAGGCATGCACGAGGGTGGGGCAACCCACTTTGATGCATTGTGGCACTGTAAGTGGGGTAGGGGTCAGAGAAGGAACAATACCACTTGCTTGGCTCTTGCCCTGCATTCAGTCACTTCCCCCACTGCCCAGAGGAGAATTGCGCCCTTTTGGTGCTGATTGCTGGTGGATGGGTTTGTGTATGTTCTAGGACCCTGTGAGCCCCTCTGATGGACCTCCTGTGAGACTGGGAGTTTCTCCCACTACCGTGACCACCACGGCTTTTATAGCCAGAGGATTTGAGGTCTTACTTCCCTCATGTGGGACCACCTGATCCACCAGCCACAGCCTTGCTGAGCATCCTCTCTGCCCCAGCTGCCCATCTCTGCCCCTCCCACCAGGCTGGATGAATGCTTCTTCTTTAACTCCTTAGTTGTCAGACTTACTGCAGTTCGATTTTCTGGTAGTTCTGGTTGATTTTTGCTTTTAAATTGGTTGTTATCCTTCTTTTATTTGTGTGAGGAAGTGAGGCTTATCTACCTATGTCCCCACCTTGGCCAGAAGCTCCAAATATCCCCCTTTATATAATTCTTTTTGGTGCCTGTTAAATGGCATGGGAATCCATTGTCTTTCAGTTGCCTGAGATGCCCCTCATATGTAAGTTTCCCTTAATAAGTTCTGTTGATTATCTGCCTGGAGTGGCTAGCTTTTGTTTTGGTACTTCCCTGCTCTCTGCTTACAGAGGCAGATTTTCAGTCTCAGAATCTTTCCCTGGGTCTGTCTGTACTAACAGAAACAAAATTCAAATATTAACTTAACATACAGTGATTTCTATTAATGGTTTACTGAATCTAAATTTTTTTGGAGTAACTAGGTTTATTGTCTTTTGAGGTGGTTTTTGTTTGTTTTAATTTATTTAAAAATATATCAGTGACAACATAAAGTTCAATGGAAAACCTAGATAGTTAACCTCTTAACAGGCTTCTGTTCTCATCATATATTTAAAACAAATAACAATCTTGACTGAGGTGAAGTTCTAAGTAAAAACCTGGCTCCCTGCCTGAATTTTAGAGAATTGATAGCACTTCTGTTTTGTGAAATTGGAGGTACTTTTAGACAAAATTATCTTTTATATGTTTTTCATCTAGGACCCAGTGGAATATAAATGTTTCTGGAAATGGGAGCAGGTAATCTTCCGAATTGCTAACCCTCCCATGAGGGGCTTTTGAGGAGACTGTTAGATTGCAGGCACAGTTGTCAATATAGATTAAATTTACTAATTTTCTATTTACTCTGCCTAACTTTTAATATATGTTAACATACATCTTTATGCAAGATGATTATTTTGCCTACTGTTACACAATAAACCAGGCAAAATGCAGTAGCTTGATACAATCATTTATTATGCCTTCTATGGTGTATGTGTGATTGGGATCTTTTGGGATCTTTTGGATTCTTCTGGTCTGGAGATGTCACCTGGGGCCACTGTTATTGGCTGGCTCAATGGGGCTGAAACCACCATGATGGCTCTGTCACACGCCTGCGTTTGATGCTGGCAGCTAGCAGGGAGCTCAGACGGGCGTGTGGACCATGGCATATGACCCCTTGTGTCGCCTGGGCTTTTCCTAGCATGGCAGCTGGGTTCAGAGAGGTGGAGTTTTGGGAGCGAGTGTTCAGACAGGGTAGAAGCAAAGCTGCCTGTCAGCCCTCAAAAGGGCGAAGTCTAGAATTGCCACAGTCTATGTCTTAAGCAATCACAGGGTCGGACCAGATTCAAGTTGAGGATAAAATAGACTCCAGGTCTCCAAGGAAGGAGGTTTTTTTTTCTTTTTTTCTTTTTAAACATAGTGGCCATCTTTAATCCTCAAGTCTTTCATTAATAAATGAAGCTATGGGTTACATAAAAGTTTTTTTTTGGGGGGGAAACTATATGTCTATCATTTCTTCAATGTTTTTCTCAATGGTATGCTAATTATATGGCAAATAATGCCACATTTATATGTAGATTGTAGTCTCCATTCTATGTTCTTTGTCATTGGGGTTTGCTTACTTCTTTCTATCGGGTGCAACTTTAAAGACATAACTTTAGCAAGCATATTTGTTCCTGCATAATAGGCTTTCCTCCCCACCCTCTCATTTGCTTATGTGAAATTAAGGTCAGAACTGCTAGAATGAGTTTCACATCATAAAGCAAAATCTCTCTACCACTAGCTTACATTTCCCCTCTCCCATCATCCACACTGAGCATTAAATGTGAACCAGGATGACCTCTTTTATTATTTTTTCTGAATTTCTAGGCTCTGCATGGTAAAATTGTAACTGTGTGGGAGGCAATTTTTGTTCAGTTCAAGTATCTGTCGAAGTCATTTAAGTGACTTGCCCATAACAATAGAAAGAAGCCACAATGTCATACTTGCAGTTTAACACTGAGCTCTGCATACTGCAGATATAACTTCTTTTTCTCTTTCATAGAGATGAGCAGTTCAAGTGTCAGAGCAGATATGATCCTATATGAGCAAAGTCACTATACAAAGTTATAAATCTAAATTTGGGATTTATTGTTTTTCATCAGCATTTACTTCTTATTGGATAATTCATTTTTTAAATGCCTCATCAGACATGTTACTGTGTTTAGTGAAGAATTATTTATTATATTACACAGCACCTACTTTATGACTCTGCTAACAGTCTATGATTGTCTTGATTGCTATTATCTGTGAAGTAAGTTTTTTTTTAATTGTTCTATTTCAGTTGTCCCAATTTTCCCCCATTGCTCTCCTCTGCCCTTCCCATACTTTACTCCTACAATCAATCCCCGCCCTGTTGTCCACATCCATGGGTCATTTATACTTGTTCTTCGACTAGGCCCTTCCCCTGTATCCTCTGTTATCCCCCTCCCCCCTCTCCTCTGGTCCCTGTCAGTCTGTTCCTTGTTTCCATGCCTCTGGTTCTATTTTGCTCTTTTGTTTGTTTTGTTCATTAGGTTCCTCTTATAGATGAGATCATATGGTAACTTTCACTGCCTGGTTTAAGTTTTGAAATCAGGAGGTGTAAACCCCTCCACTTTGTTCTTCTTCAAGATTGTTTTGGCTATTTGGTGTCCTTTGCATTTCCATACAGAATTTAGGATCACTTTATCCTTTTCTGCAAAAAAAAGTAATTGGGATTTGACAGGGATTGCTTTTAATCTATAGATAATTTGGGGGACTATTGTCATTTTAATAATATTAGGTTTTCCGATCCATAAACATGGGATGCCTCTCTATTTATTTGATTTTCTTTCATGTCCTTTAATAGTATCTTGTGGTTTTCAGTGTACAAATCTTATGCTTCTTTGTTAGGCACACTCAGCAGCTCCTGGAGTTAGTGCTCCAAGGGGTTTGACCAAGTGTCAGTGACTCTGTCCTCCCAATAATCTACTCAGCCCTATATGAAATTTTTATAAACATTATATTAATAATTATTCCGCCTTATATTACATTTTTAAAATACTTATTACTTTAAAAATAACATAACACTTTATGTAAATATACTCTGAATATTGGTACCCACTGTCAATCTATTTCTGTATTTTAAAAATTTACTAATTGTTTTGTATATAAAATTATTTTCACAATCATTAGTTGTATGTTAGAAGTTAATACATGCTGAAAAGGGAAGCTTAAGGAAAACTTCAAATAATCCTTAATTATTAAGTAACCTGAGTTTTGTTAATACTTAATGGTTGCTTGCAGAGAATTTGCAGTTTGCTGGAAACTGCTGAAAAAGTAATCAAGCTATATATGCTTGAGAGTGCATACATTTCTTACACATTTGCTACAATAATGATTTAATCTTTCAATTCCAGGGAAAATAATGGTTTTTCGAAATCATAGAATTGTCTCAATTTTTATGTGCATCTCAGATATACTGGATCCTCATGAATGTCAGTGTATCCTTGGATGTTAACTTTTGGCACAAGAAGTTAAACTTTTTAAAAGATAAACTTTTTACAAAACCATATTCGGGAAGTATTCACTTATTCCTATTTTTTTTTGAAAGTTGCAATTAACTTTTATAAAATTCTTTTTCAGCATTTATAGAAAAATCATGTTGTCCTCTTTTGACTTGCTTTAGTGATAAATTTCAGTAATCGCTTTCCTAACAATCTTAATAGTAAATAACTCTATAAGTATCTTGCATTGGTGTTTATTGCACTGTTGATTTCATTAGTTAATTATACAGGTTTTTGCATTGCTATAAGGTTGGCAACCAGTTTGCTATTTTGGTGCACCCTTTTCAGGTTTCCATGTATCATGCTAACTTCCTTTATATACATGTATATTTTAACCTTGAGATGTCATGTTTTGGTCATTTTCATTATAAAGACTTCATGGTTCAGTCATTTTCTTTCCAGCAAATAACATTTGCTTGATGGCTCATTGTTTCAATATTTACGTAATCATGAGCTCACAACAGCGTGTTGATTCATTTTTGACAATATGCCTGGAATCATAATAAAACACCAGCAAGACCGAGGCTGTGGTGTTTAGAGTTTGCTTCTCTGCTTTCCCCACTCCTCTTACAGAAAGTCCACTCCCTTCCTCTGACTCCAACACAGTCACCAGAAGTCTGGGTGTGCACGAGGTCAACTTTCCTTAGAGCTCTTGGGACTCACTTTCCTTGTATTGCCAAAACAGCTGAACTTGCAGTACTTCTTAGATCCCTTAATCACTAGTAACTAACCATCCCCCAGTTGCAGTATAACAGAGACTATCCATGAACTGGCTGGAATGGCAGTCTTTAGCTGCTCAATTTCAGGCAAACCACAAGGTATTTGTTATATTTCAAAGCTAACTTCCACCCTGGCTGGTTGTGGCTCAGTGGATTGAGTGCTGCCCTGCAAACCAAAGGGTCACCGGTTTGATTCCCGGTCAGGGTACATGTCAGGGTTGTGGGCCAGGTTCCCAGTTGGGGGTGTGTGAGAGGCAATCACACATTGATGCTTCTCTCCCTCTCTTTCTCCATCCCTTCTCCTCTCTCTAAAAATAAATAAATAAAATCTTTAAAAATAAGCTAACTTCCTTTAAAACGGAGGGAGAGCTTTCTTTGCTCTATACTTTGGAACAGTTTAAATGGCACTGAGAAGAGGAATTCCTGTGATATATTCCAAAGCTTGTATATTTTTTGTTATCTGTTTACAAGGGCTGGGCTCTGTAAAGTTTAGATGGTTAATCACTTATTTCTCAAATATAAAAGTTAATTAATTTTCTCCCTGGGGCAGTTTAAGAAATTTGTTTCCTTTTGAATTCAAATGCATAGGTTGAGCAAAATTTTCAATTAGGATTCTTTTACATTCTCAGGTAAACATGATTATTTGATTTTTACCAGTTTTCAGGTTCACCTATTTTAGCCTCTCCCTCCAAAATTATTTTACAATAATTATTATGATTTCTAGCAAATTAACTTATGCTGCCAACATTAATTTTTCCTCCCCTGGTCTTCTAAAGTCTTGCCATGAAGGTTTATACCATTCACTTTTAATCTTTAATCATTTTTAGGTAAACTTTTGATTCTGACATTCCTATCTGCAGCTCAGAGGTTTCCATATATGGTACCTCTGTGGCAGTTATCTTCCAGACATTCTGTAACTTTAGGTTCAGTTGTGTGCCTTGGCCTGAGATGCACGTCCAAGTTAGTTTCTTATTTAGTTGGTCTGATTGTGTTCCCTCTATTGTTTTCCAATCTTACGGCTTTGTGATGAATGTTGTTAACCCAATTTCTTTAGAAATTTGAGGTTTCTTTATGGCTAGCCCAGGATAACCTTTGTGATTGATTTTTCCATGGTTACTGGAAAATAAGGAATATAGTTTGGGGAGGAGGTGTATGTGTTAACAGAGGATCTACCTTATGTTATTTCATATGTGATTGAGAAAGGTTCAGCTAAAGTCTTATACTACATTTTTTGCTAATACTTCCTAGAATTTGTTTACAAATATTGATTATTTGAGTAACAGTATTTATAACTGCCATATTCTCTGTGGATTATTTTCTCTGTAATAACATGCTCTCCTGTTTCACAGTTGGCGCTTTTTGCCTGGCATCTACCTTGTTTAAAATCTGTGCCTTTTTGGGTGTGTTTGCAGTGCCCTAATATGTCTCTGCCCATCCTATTACTTTCAAACTATAAATCACTTTAGTTTAACATATTCTGAGCATATTGATTGTTAGAGCTCCATTGTTCACTCTCCCAGGGTTGATAGGGAGAATACAAATTAAAAGCAAGAGGCTTAATTCTCCCTGTTGAAAATAAGGGAAGAGGCCCACACCTGCCTCATCCCCACCTTTTCTGAGGGTCTTTAATTTGAAACCTGTAGGTTCTTTCTCTCTTTGATATAAGCCCCTGCCAGCTTCCTCAAGGACCTGGCAGCCATCTCCTTGAAATGTAATTATCAAGGGAGATGGGGCCCCTATCTCCCAGTGTCTGTGGAAGGGGAGGAGCCTAACTTTGGAGGGAGCCTCCCACCAACTTGTAACACTACTTCATGCCCTAAAGATCGAAGTTTCTTTTACCTTTGGAGAAAGCCAATTAGCTAACACAGATGGTCACTCCAATTACCAAGTGAATTTAGGATGAGCTGTTTGTGACAAATGGTGCTGACCAGCCCTATTATCCGAGGACCATTGTTTTCTTTGAGAACGGGCACGGAATGCATTGTATCTGCTGGACTGCATAAGGGCCTCTACAACCTCCTAGTGGACTGCCTGTAACACACTCTGGTTTCACGCTTACTCAGCCATAACACTGCTTCCTCTCCTGTCTTTGTGGAGAGATATTCTGAGTTAGGAAGAGACTCTGTTTCTGATTATATTTCCCCAACAGTAGCAATTCCCCCTCTCTGCAACCCACGGACCGGGAGTGCGAAGTGAACAGCAACACAGGAGGGAAGCTGGGAGGAGGCTACCGAACAACTATGGTGTAACAGCAGATTATATAAACCTATTTTCTGTTATGTGCACCAACATCAGAACTACAACTGAAGTCATAGATTTCCCTGTGAATCTGATAACACTGTGCTTTGTGTCTTTTTATGCTTACTAAGATTTGACACATGAATTGCCTCTTTTGTAAAATGCTAGCTTTCCATTCTTTGCCCATTTTTACTCATTGTCTTACACAGTTTTTATCATCCTGCTTATTAGCCCTCACTAAATAAAAATATTTTTTGTCTGTTGCTTATTGTAACTTTGCTTATATTGTCCTGCTATACAGGATTTATTCATGTACCCAAATGTATCTGTTTCTCCTTGGCTTTAAGCATTTGAAGGCATAAAAAGAATTTTCTTAGTCCAATGTCAAAATTTTTTCTCTTCATGGTATTAAAAAACAAAATTCAATTAGGTATATTTTTAAAAATCGAATCGGCTTTATCCAATGATGCACGAATCTACCAGCAGCCCATCCACCCGACAGAAAAGAGTTCTAAGATGCTGTAGAACAGGAACGGCTTTTAAAGGCAGAGGGAGACAACCAAGGTAGTTGTACTAGCAAAAGGTGTACTGGTTGTGGTAAGGTTGCTGTCCTTTAGGAAACGGCAAGGGTCCATCGGGAAGATTACCTAATTAGTAGCAGATCAGGTGATTCCTGATCATCCAGTTTAAGATTCTATTTCTGGGAGAAGCCAAAAGGACAACTAAATCTTGATTTTGGTGATGTGGTGCTTAGCATAAGGGACTCCATTTTGGGGCTGCTGTCCTATTTTTAGCAATACTAAAGTTTCTGTAGTTTTATTTATTGTTTTTACATTTGTTAATCTAGATTGTATCATTTTGTGGTGCAGTGCAAGAGAAATTTGAGTTACTTTTCTCCAATGGCCAGCCAGTGGCAGCAACTCGACCAGTAGATTAGTCTAGCCTGTCAGGGCCCTTAAGCCTCCATTTTCTTCAGTGGATGAAAACAAGTTTATCCTGTCTGCCCATTATTTTAAGTGTTCAGACATTTTAGTAACACCGATTTATAAATGGCAATCAAGTTCTATATTTCAAGAATGTTTATGTTTTAAGTAATACCATAGATTTCACATTGAATAACATTTTAACTATTGCTACTTACTATAGGGAGATTTCAAAATGAACATCACCAGATTTTTTTAAAGCAGATTTCTGAAACTATTAAATAGTTTAATAGAAAACTATTTAAATAAGTATGAAATGAGACCCAAGGATTTTCATTAAGCAAGTAAGTGAATAACACAAAGTATTTTCTTCTTTCCTTTAGCCATTTATGTTGCTTTCTCTCAATTCAAACTTTATGTTCAAGCTACAAAAACAAATTCTAGTGAGAATTTAGGAAGGAAACCAAGACTTACTCGATTTTACTTCCAAAGTATAAGGAATTATATATAGAATAAATTAACACTGACATACAGAACTCTGAGCATTTGCCATAAAACAATTATTTAAGGTACTGTCAATCGTTAAAATTATCCTTAAAGAGAGGATTATTAATAAGGTAAAAATGGGCAAAGAAAGTGCAATACTTCTGATTTTGAATTAATTGGTAAGTCAATGTAAACAATCAATATACGTATAAAAATTCCAAGCAGACTTTACTCCCTTTCAGTGACTACTTTAAATAGCTCTATAGTTCTAACATTTTTGGTTTGGCACCAACATTTCATATTACTTACACTACTGGACTTCAGAAATTAAAAAAAAGTTTAAAAAGTTGTGCTTTGTACCTAGACTAAAAAACATTTTAGAATATGACATGTTTCTTAGAAAGCAAGATTTCATGCAATGTTTTATAAAAAATTAAAAGGTGCTTTGTTAATTAAATGACCAGTGATATTTAAATCAGGGTCTTCTTTCTATTCTTTGACCTCAGATAAATCTGATGCTATGTAGAATACATGTCAAAAAAGGTCAAAGAGTGTATTTACTTAAATATATGACATAGAAACATATTTGTGATTCCTAGGCAAAGCTTGGTTTTAATGAGAAGAATGTGGTACATTTTGTGGACCATGACTACTAGTTAGTCCCAGAACACAGATGTCAGAGCAAAGGCAATTCTATGCTAAGTGTTTTTTTGTGCTATTAATAAATGCATGGATCTTTCCCATCCAAGTTCATAATAGCATATGACACAATTTGGCCAATGCCTCATTTCACATTAGCTTTGGATTATGTCACAAACATCTTTAAATATCCCTTTGAAGGAGGTAAGTTGGACCTTTCACGTATCATTAAATTCCTTAACAATAAAAGCAAAAGTGAACAGACAAAGTTTTCTAAGGCATAAAAGTACACCCATGTTACTTTTGTAGAACTACATTAACTCAGATTTCAGACAAAACAAGATTTCAGTCAAAATATTTATTCTATTCTTAATTGGGTTGAATGGTAATACAAATATTGTGAGCCAGACTTACATTTCTCATGTATGAAACCTTAAATGGCAAAAACTTTATATAAAACCACACATGACCGAGTTTTTTTCACAATTCACACTAAAGAATCTCAGATCTAGTTGTATATGCTTTGACATAAATTCTCTCCTTGACTGTGACTACTATAAATTTGAACAGACGAGCTCCAGTTAGAAATCTTGAGAGAAAAAAAAATCACACAAAAACTGCTGGGAACAGAAACTTCAAGACTTCTGTGGCTAACAGTCTAAAAGCTTCCCTCAAAAGGGAAGTCGAAGCACAAAAATACAGACTCATACAATTACTGCAAGATGGCAGGCGAAGTTTTATTACCACCTCAGTGCTTATAATAAGAGATACAATTCGGAACTCTCACTAAATCCTGAGCCCTGTCATTTGAGGAGACATTAGGAAGGATGTAAACATTATCCTGAATATGACAGCAGCAACAAGAACAGAAGCCTAAGTGTTCGCTTTAAGGTGCAGAGCGCCACTCAGAGGACTCTAACACCAACACCCCATTGTAGCTTAGGTTCTGGGGGCTCCATCGCTGTCGTTTCAAAGCCCTGGGAAGATGCACAGAGTAGCACACCCACCACCTTAATCCGCCCTCAGGAACTGGCTGTAAATGGAGGAATCACGTCAGGCTGCCGCTCACCAGCACGAGTGCGGGGCAGAAGCCATGTCAGCAGCACTGGGCCTTGCTCTCCGCGGGCAAGGCCCCCGGCTCCAGTTTAATTTTGTCGTTGTCCGCGTCGTTTTCTTCATTTGGAAAGCTTTGGTGGTTCGTGAGAATGGTCTCCACCAGAAACCGGGCTGCGTCGTCTATGTTTATGTTATCCTGGAAAGCAGAAGGAAGGAAAAGGATTAATTCTCAGAGAAAGCATTACGAATATTAATGGGAACTAGGAAAAGTCCTTGGAGGGAACATCGTAAATACACCAGCTGCCATCTTCATAGCCGGTGGTAAAGTGTTTGCCGAGAGTTCAATGCTATTGAGTAATGTGGCTCTGGAACCGCCTTTTTTTTTTTTTTTTTTTAATACAAAGGAACACGCTTTTTGATGTTCCTGTTTTAAATCTTCTGCCACTGAGGTTCCACTATTTTGATGGTTGCAAATAAATCTTCACCCTGCTTTGGGTTGTTACTCACATAAATGAAAGCACTGAAATGAAAAAATATTCCTGCCCTTGAACACCTCGTTCAAGTATGCAGGGCACATTATGAAGAAAAATGTCGAAGGGCTCACGCCACATTGAAATAGGATAGGATCAATCCATCAGGCTGCTGCTCCATCTCCAAGTGATGCCACAGGGGTTCTTGGCTATGCACAGGATGGAATTCAAGGCCCGAGCCAGAGAGACAAGGGGTGAAAGTGGAAAAGCAGGTTTTATTGAGCAGAAAGGACCAGCCAGAATAGCCGCTCACTCCAGAGAGAGGAACGGACTCACCGCACGGGAGCAGGAAGAGAGGCTCCAACCATGTCTAGGGGTTGACCTTATGTCTGTTTGTAGTTTCTATGGAAAACACAGTTGCTACGGGAAATAGAGAGTGGAAAAGGTTGGGACTAACTTTAACCGTTGCAAGGTCTATTTTGTGGCCCTGTGGGCTTCTTCTCTGGTATGGCTAAGTGATAAGATACGGGTGAGTGCTTATGGGTTAATCTTTGCAGGAATTTTCTTTGGTTGGAGGCCTTTTGTGGTCTCCCTGCATCTCTGGTCCGCCAAGCTCCTTGTCAGGCAGCACGAAGCAGGCCCCTGACTTAACTTTGTGTGACTTCAGTTGATTGCTATAGTTCTCATGTTCTTCTCCTGTATTATTGTTTAAGTGCCAATTATTGCTTTTAGTTGTCAAATGTAAATTAACCTGAAACAATGTCGTAGGTGACTGTCCATTCAGACTATTCTAAGGAATCGCTAGCTATCACATTTATGTAACAGATTTATAAGTTTTCATCAAATACACAATAAGTAACACAGAGAAAAATCTGTGATTTTTAAAATATTTAATATTTTAAAATAATTTTACTTACAAAAACACTGCAATAATAATAAAAATCCCTATACACCCTTGTCTCATATTCCTCAAATGTTAACATCTTAGATACCTGGAGCATTCCTCTATCAACCTTATTCAAATCACATCAGTTGTCTCAATGTCCTGCTTCTGATCCAGGTGCGCAGCTGAACTCCACGGTCCTGTCTCCCTGTCCCCTTTAATCTGGAACAGTTCCTTAGTCTCCTTACTTCGTGACCTTGATATTCTTGGAGAGTACTGGCCAGAGAATATCCCTTAATTTGGATCTGTTTGGTGCTTCCTTATCATT
This sequence comes from Mormoops blainvillei, assembly GCA_004026545.1. NCBI lineage: Eukaryota > Metazoa > Chordata > Mammalia > Chiroptera > Mormoopidae > Mormoops > Mormoops blainvillei. Next base: position 34,317 of record PVJD01008417.1, read on the forward strand.
AATTTCATAATTTAATTATGCACTTCTGACAGGAATAAGGCACAAGCGATGTGTCCTTTTCAGCATATGAGGCACACCTGTGAGAGCCATACCTGCCAGGGGTCTCCACTGAAAAAGTTACTTTACCCCTTTGTACTTAGTGAGGTAAAATATGTAAATTCTCTATTTTTCACCCTACTTTTTTCCCATTAATTTTCACATGAATCAATGCTTCCCTAAAACAATTATTACGGTAGTGTTTAATGGTGATTTTCTATTTTCATTATTCCGTCTTCATTTATTAGCTGTAATTCTACTGTTGGGAAGAACTTTGTCTTATCTCTCATTTATTTACACATTTGTTTACTTATCTCACAGATTATTATTTTAAGCTATGGGTTAAATCTATTACAATATTCTATTAAGATTTTATTTATTTATTTTTAGGGAGAAGGGAAGGGGCATAGAAGGAGAGGGAAATGAAACACTGCTGTGCAAGAGAAACATCCATCAGTTGCCTCTCACACCCCCCCAATCTGGGGACCTGGCCTGCAACCCAGGCACGTGCCTTGACCGGGAATCGAACCTGTGAACTTCTGTTCGCAGGCCAGACCTCAATCCATTGAGCCACACCAGCCAGGGCACAATATTGCTTTGTTGTTGAAATTGTCTTAGATTGTGGAGCTCTTATAAAAAAAGCTCCAAAAAGACCATAAATAGTCTTTTTACATGTCTCCATCACACTTTGTGGGGGTTCCTTACTCTCTGGCACCACAAAATACCTCAGGCACGTCTTTACTGTGCTTGTCCCACAGTCCTGAAATCCGCCATTTCTTCAGGAGACCCCAGTTCTTTCTATTGCAAAGCAGTAGTATTTAAACTGACTGAGGACTCAGGAGCTCATTGGTTCTGTGGTATCATTCCTTCTAAGCTCCCTCAGCAGACAGACCCAGTAAGTACATGTGTGTAGCTCTACATACACCGGTATCTATTTCTATGTTCACTTCTCTGATTATACGCATACCGTGTGCATGTGCGCGTGTATGTGTGTCTACACACACAAATATAGGCATATACACATAGGGTATGCATATATGTATGTATATAAAATTGTGTTAACACTGACCTCTCCAATTCCAATCCAGCACCTCAAGGGTCATTCTAGTCCTCTCCCTTATTTGTTATACCTTCCTCAGACAGTGAGAAACCTGCAAGACCTGTGCTATTTATTAAAGTATCTCTTCTAGCATCAACACAAGTTTTTTTACTTCCACTCCCAAGGCAGGTATTAACTTTAATTAAAGTATTGGTCTCTGAATGTCCAAATGTCACTCAGGTCCTACCATCTGCAGTATATCAAGTAATTATAATGTTTTCTAATTGCATTTGGTATCCATTGATTAGGAACAAAAATTCCCATGTTTGTAGAGTAATTAGGCACACATTTCCATATTGGGAAGGCATTATTTGCCACAGAGGTGAAAAGGTGAAATTCATGAACTCAGAACTATCTTTTGGCTATGTTCCTATTAGAATTCAAATCACTGGAATTCAAGCAAAAGTCAGTTTTGAAGGTAGCTTCTGGCCAGCTCAGAAGTATAGGTGTTAGTGACCCTTGCATAGGACTTTAAGCCTTGACTAAATTTTTAGCTTGAATTTTGCATTACTGTTATTCTCTTGGAAGACTCCTCATTTATTACTAAAGTCTGCAGAATGTGTTCCTCATATATTTGTAGGAAAGAACAGAACATACCTGGGACTTTACTCTTAACCAATGTTTTCCTCCTCTTCCCTCAATGTGATGCTATCTATAAATACAGGGGTGGACAAAAGTAGGCTTACAGCTGTTCATATGGAAAATAATAAAATAACTAATAAATAATGATACAAGAATAAGCTGATCATGTACTCACAACTGTAAACCCACTTTTGCCTACCCTCATAAAACAAAGGTGCTGACTTATGCAGTCTCATATTACAGGCCACATGACACATTTGTTTAGAAGTCTTTCATTTAGATTCTGGGGATAAATTTGGGTTTCTTATTTGAATAATTTAAATAAAGCCTAAAAAGAAATTTTATCTGTCATACGTACACCCCTTCCACCCAATCTTATGCTGTATTAAACACTTACACGTACCGTTAATTCTTCCAACAAAGATCAAGAAGTAAGCAAATCCCCTGACAGAGGAGACAGAGGGCACGGCTTCTAGCATGGGCCCCTCCATATTCAGCCTTCCTGTCTGTAATTTCTTACTTCCTGTCTGGCCAAGTGCTCATGCAGCTTCTTCTCTCAGCTTCATGCCTCTTCTGCAACTACTTTCTATTTATGACACTAGATTTTAAGGCACTAGAATATATTTATTTAAACAAATAGTCTTTGACTTGGGAGTAAACCCCTCTGCCTCCAGTAGAAAATATTTTGCCCAACGACTCCGTCATCACTCAGTCCTTGCAGAGCAGCTTTTTCGTGCAGTCTCTCTCATGCCTTTGCTTTTATTATGCTGATCATCAGTGGCGCCAAATAATCTTCCTTTTTTAGGGTGGGCATCTAAAGCTAAAAACAACCTGGTGGTACATAGGTGATATGGAGGAACCGTGCTTTTGAAAATATACAAGAAAGTCACAGAAAACATCCTAAAACCTGGAACTGTTTTGGGCTTACACCAAACTGAACAGTTTTGAGTTTATTTGTCATCACAGAATTTCTCAAACATTTCATCATTCTTACATAAGCCTGATTGTTATTTGACCTTTGAAGTGAAACTGCCAACACGCGTAACCAAGCACCCTTCACTCTCCAGTATTTGGTGCCTGTGATTTTCACAGTCACTTTCTTGCATATTGAGGCCGTTAGGATTTTCAACACCCAACTTATGTGTTTTTGTTTTTCTTAAAAACAAAACAGAACAAACCATTTTATCCAGCTTCCCATCATGGGTTGAAGAAAAAGTCTCACTCTACTCTTCGTGAAGAATTATGTCACAAATACTGATACTTTCTTGTTGTTCAAGTTCTTTCACACAACAGTTAATATAAAACTCTTCAAATGTCACCCAAATACATCTTTTCTTCAATGCCTTAGTCTTGCACATGAACTACGTCTTCACCATGGATATGGTCCTGTTTTGTGAAGACTTCTGTAAAAATAAAAAATGCTTGTGCTTCACCCTCTATGAGACTTCATTTACAGATTCAAACTCACAGAAAATAGGATGTTATATGCTCTAAATAATAGCTCTTTTTCACTTTAATGTGAAATCTGTCCCTCTAATCAGCTCCCCACTGACCAGTTCTGAAAGCATTTCTGCTATTGACTGAGAGAAGCTGTGACACGCCCATGCTGGGCTGCACCTTTTCCTGGGCTTCCAACACCCTCTCACATCGACCCATCTAAATACGTTATAGTCACAGCTCAGGTGTACAAGCGAACAGCAGAGCAGATACAAAGACAAAGCAGATCTCACCTTTGCAGAGGTTTCAAACCATCCAGCAAAGCCATGTTCTTTGCAGAACTGGTCCATCTGGGAAGAATTCTGGCCACCGTCCTTTTTCTGGTCACACTTATTAGCTAAGAGAACAGCAGGAATAGGGCCACCACCTGGAAGATGGACTTTACTATCCAGGTCATTTTTCCATTTTAAGACGGCCTCAAATGTGGAACCTCTTGATATATCAAAGACTACAAAAGCACCGACAGCTTCTTTATAGTAGACTCGGGTCATGTTGCCAAACCGTTCCTGCCCTAGAAATAAATATAGTAAGAGGTTAAACACTCCCAATTTAGACAAAGTCTCCATTCAATATAACACCTTTGACCCTAAGAATAAACACGTATCTTTCAATCTATAGCAGCATAAACTGTTGAGATTAAGGACATACACACAGAACTGACTCACAAAGCAGAAGTAGCTGATCCTGTGGTCTGAGTACATGAGCAACTAGTTTTTGTTCTGCGCATGTACAACACATTCGCCATAATCATCAAGATGACAATATTTAAAGCTACAGTCCATCATTTTCCTCTTCCCTTGGTCTAAGACCAGAGAGGTACTAAAAGAAAAATGAAAGCTGGGGGTAGAAGAGGAGGAGACAAGAATAGAAGAAAACGAAGCTTGCAGGAAGAAGATAAGTGTGGTGGGTTAAATGTTTGCTAAACAGATTAGGACTAGACATGAGATAAAGACTCTCATGTTGTTCTTAAACTCATCTTTCCTTCACATCTCCGCATGCTTTTGACTAAATATGCAAGACTCATCTCCTTTAAGAAGGCAGACACATGCAAACTTGCTATTTTAGAACAAAAAGTGGCACAATGGTTGTGTTATTAAAAGAAAGATCAATTACATAGTTCTTCAAATGTACTCTTCAAATAATTTAATAGGTGAAAAACTTTGGGAAAAATCTATTGCTTAACATATCGTATAGGACTTTGCAAAGCTCACTCTTACTATGTGACATCACACTGTTCTTTGACATTGGAAGGATCCTTATCTTAATATGACAGATGAGAAGACAAGGAAAGAGCTTTTTGACCAGAATTCCAGTAGCACTGACTAAAGAAGAATGGACTCGAACTCAGGTCTTCTGACTCCCACAGATCCATGGAAATACGATGCCAGTCATTGTCAACTACCTTGCAGTTGCCTTGACTTTTAAAGTTTATACTTTCAATAGGTCAAGTTACAGAGTAGAGGTCTAAAGAAAAATAAGAGGCAATCTATGTTAATCTAAGATTAATAACTCTGAAGAATGATTAAAAACACTATAATCAGATACTTTCCTATTAAAGCACATGATGAAAAACATACTTTATCTACATTTTATTGATAGTAATAAATGCAAAGCAACCCCCAAATTAATATTTTCTCCTCCAAAATCTACTATGCCATCATACAAGTTTAGATAACCGCTTAATGGAATAATGGAAAAATAAAATAATCAGGTTTAGTCCAAAAAAAACCTTTATTATTCTGGGATGATACTTTCCAAAAATACATAAATAAAATGCAGGGAATTTCTGCCATGCTGAAGGCTCCTGGGTTATGCCCCATGGTAGGAAAGGACTGAGTAGAGAAGTCTGCAGTTATTAACTACAAAGAGAACTGCGTAAGTTTTGTTTTGTGTAGTGTGTTATGTTAAGAATTAAAGCTTACAGCAATATGGAAACTCAGCAGAACCTGGGAGATCTTCCTCTTAATAGGTCTGAGGAAGTAGTTCAGAGGGTGGCGGAACTCTCAAGCAACACCACCTTCTTTGACCAGTGCTGTGACAATTTCTTACTGGAGTGGGGAGGACACTTTCACACTTTCCTGACGAAACACTTAAAAGGACATTATTATTACTGGAAGACGACAGACCCACACTGTTTGGTCCCACGTCTCTTATTTTATAGATGAGAAAATAAAATCCCAGGAAAAGAAAGTTACTCAAATTTCCTAGGCTGACTGGCTACCTAATGTGCTATCTGATCTGTAAACCAAGTATTTCCTAGGGCATATACACTGCTCCGTATGTCCCCATGTTTCCAAATAGGTCCAAGGCAGTACCATTAGCCGAGGAGGGACTTTCCCTAGGGACTGCACAGCCCTACGACAGAAGTGAGCCCCCTGCTCCCTGTCCCTTAGCGCTTTACCAGGGCAGCTGAGGGAAATGTCCCACTGCGGCGTACCTGAGTGGCTCCATGCTCGGGACAGCCCTTTTCATCCATATTGCTGTGGGCATACTGCCAGCATATTCCGAATGACTCTAAACTGCTTTATCCTTTGAAAAGATGAGTTACTTCCTTTTATGGATGAGGAAACCTTTATTACAACTAAGCATCTTGGCACTGAGAAAGGAAGAAAAGAGCGCAGAGCTAGTCACCTAGCTTCGAGGATATTTAAAGGTGCACAACTTACATGCCCAGATGGTTGAATCCCAACTGACAAATGGTGGCAAACGGATTAAAATGCTTATCTAATCCATGTTCGGGAGTATCTCATACTAATAACTTTGAAAAGGAGTTGAGACAACATAAGTAATATATTTCCAAGAATATATACTCTATTAAGGAAAAGAAAGCCAGAAAATACTCTGCCTTACTTCTTTATATCAAATGCAAATTTTCAACAGGATAATATTTCCCTTTATATTTGAAATGGGAAATACTGCATTCTGAACTGTTACCAGAAACACAGGCCAGAGATGCTTCGTCTTACGTTTTTAATTACTGGTTTGTCTCAACATTTTATGTTCATGTTCCCACTGGATAAATAATCTAAATATTTCTTGGTGTTATTTGACACCCAAAATATAAACTTCATGATGACAAACAAATCAAAGGAATAGGACAATTGGTGCTTAGTTTTTCAAGTACAAATGCTAACCTCCCCCCACCTCACACACACCGAGAATCACAGAACTACATATTCTTCCTCAAGGTGATTGGCTGAAAATGTATAGTTTTTTGTAAGTGAATGTAAAATCCTTTATAAAAACCCATAAATCTCATTGTGCATTTCAGAAAGGAAGCTCTTCTAACAAGCTGATGTGGTTGGTGGCTGATAGATCAAGACCCAGTAAAAATTTTTAGTCCAGTCATTGGTTCTAAAAAGATAATTATATGTCCATTAAAATTTTTTATAGCTTGATATAGGTAATAATGTGATGTCATAATGTGTACTAGGCATCAAATTTATGACTCATTGAACTGCTACTTTATCAAGCTATTATAAACTTGCCCCGCATTACACTTTGACACTAAATGCACTAGAATTATAGGCATTATTAAAAGTGCAATTTCTTAAAGAACTACCATATATTAACCAATAAAGCAATGTAAGAACTGACAGTACTGCAACTTGCATATTTCCCTGGCCCCCACACTAGTTTGCACAATTTTCCATGGAATGAGTGGCTGTATTAAGCTCAGTAAAAGAAGTTTGAAAGATAGTGCATCGGTCCTGGCTGGTGTGGCTCAGTGGATTGAGTGCTGGCCTGTGAACCAAAAGGTTGCCAGTTCGATTCCCAGTCAGGGCACACACCTGGGTTGTGGCCCAGGTCCCCAGCTGGGGGCATGTGGGAAGCAACCTATTGATGTATCTCTCACACATTGATGTTTCTCTCTCTCTCTTCCTCCCTCCCTTCCCCCCTCTCTAAAAATAAATAAAATCTTAAAAAAAAAAGATAACATCAAATTAGCCCCATCTGAGTACAGATTTGATATGACTGAATTTCATAGTTTAATACTACACTACTAAAAAAGTAAAAGGGATCACACGATACGACACAATTCCACTTATTTCTCTGATTTTCCTTTTTATAATATGTAAAATGAGAGGGAGACAATATACAATGAAACCTCTGATGTCAGAAATATCTGGATCCATGCCCTATCTCTGCAAGTCAAGTCACAGGTGTACAGACCTTGGGAAAATCCCCTAACCTTCCTAAGTCTCAGTTTACCCACCTGTAAACTGTAAATAATTCCCATTTTTCCAGATCATTATAAGTATAAAAGAGAATGAAAGTAAACTGAATGACGGCGACTAGAAAATAGTTTTTAATAAATGTTAACTATTATTATGTGAGAGGGCCAAAGATCGAAAGTTTCAAACTCTGAGATTCTATGCTTACATGTGGAAATATATTTCCACTTGGAAAAATAAGCGCGCTAGGAAAGTCAGGCAAAGTTGCTAGTTAAGTGACACACAGAGCACCGTTTTCGTTCAGACCATCACCTTTTAAAATTGAGATTAAGCCTGTTTTTCAAGCAGAATAACAAAACTGAATTTAGAAAAAAATAGGACAATGCCAAAACTGAAAGGAAAATAAACTGCTTTGGAGATGCAGCAGCGTTACCTCTAAGTAATGCTCAAAGTGACCGACCCCCAGATTCACACCAATTCGTACTCTGGAGGTTTCCTTTCGCTGTCTGAGACGACAGGGCTTCGGTGGTATTTAGTCTCTGTGGAAGGTCTGCCCTATCCAACTATTTACATCTTCTGTGATGACTTTAAAAAGAACATTGGACTTTAATCGATTTACAGTAGGGAGTAAAATCCAAATATTTTTTTGATTTGTGTCCAAAGTGATTATAGTGTTTAAAAGTTTAAGGTATGGGTTTTTTCCTCTCTTAATTAATTTATTCAGCAAGATAAAAAAAATGTACCATCTCTGTCCTATAAATCTGTGTCTCCTTGTGGGATAGCCACATAGATGAGGGGGAGGTGACGGGAGGAGGAGGTGATGGGAAGCAGAAAGGAACTCACGGGTCCCGGAGGTGGGTGTGAGGGAGACGGGGGAGTAGGCAGCTTTGTCCTGCTAAGTGGAGGTGGAGAGCTCCAGGGGCGCAGTGACGGGGCGGGGCTTTTGGAAGGGTGCGGCACAGCCAATGGCCAGAGCAACTGTCCTCAACTTTAGTAGAAACTGGATCACCCATGGGGCTTGGTAAATTGCAGATTTCCAGGCACCCCTGCCCCGGGGGGGAATTCTAATTTGCTACGCATGGAGGGTTACTGGTTGCCTACTCCAACATCCCTTCCCAGAATTTTATTTGGGGAAGCAGTGTATTCAATTAAAAAAAAAAAGCGCCTAGATTTCCTAGCTGGCCTGGTAGCAAGGCATGTACATTTGACCGGACCACAGAGACACAGAACATACCCAAGGAACAGCTGAGTGGTGAAATGTCAGCTTTAGTCCAGGAAGACTTTATGGTTCTGCTCACCAGCCTCGGGCGGCCCAACCGCACACTTACTAGGTGAGAGGGCTGACTTCTCTCTTGATAAATCCGGGTGAATGGCGATATTTGTCAGATGAGGCCAAGTCTGTTGATAGAGTCGATACTAAAGAATCTGCATTTTAAGCACCTCGTACGAGTCTGATGGAGGAGGTGCCATTTAATCGCACCAAAGCCCCCCGACATGTTGAGCTTAATTTCAAGAAGCTATCAAAAATCACTGCAGGAGACGCTGAAGGCAAGTATCTGAAGAGGAGGGTATGTGAAGGAAGGGGAAGAAGGGAACGTAAGGTCATGTATCAGTTAGAAAGACCGACAGAGATCCTTAAACTGACCCCTGCTACCCATTTATTTTTATGTGGCTCATCTCTCTTAAAAGGACAGTAAAGAAATTACAGATTTCTAGCCCCTGTACTGCAAAAGGTCAGAAGGCTTTTTAAAAAATATAATTGAATTTTCAAGCACCTTTTTTTCTTGAGTTTTTATGTCCCTCCACAAATCTCCCTACATTTATGTCTTCACTTTTTCATCATCCAAGAGAAGATCTGTACAACTATAATACAACTTAAACTTGTCGACTTAGCCAACTTTCTCTTAGATAAATGTTGTTTAAATGTGAAATCCTCATTATTTTAAGGATATGCTGTTTTGGGGTTACAAATCTAAGGCCTTCAAAGTCTTCTTTGCAAGTGCACTTTCAATTTATTTTAATAAATGCCTAGAAATTGTATTAATTTTTTAAATTAATTTTCTATATTATTTAAAGCTTTGACATCTTGGGGCCTTGTAGATGGGGTGGTGGGGGCTGGGGGGACACTGACCCTCCCAGGTTTAGCTTGTTCTTAAAGATAGCAGACAGCCCGCCGAAAGCATGTCTTTGACATTGTAAACCACCCAATCCATAGTCCACAGCCTCTGTCTGCCTCCTGTTTTCAGGCTCCTGCACTCTAGGACCCTAACCTCCAGGCCTAGAGCACCCAATGGCCAGGTATAAGACAGCTAGGGGCCACCGCATAGCCCAGAGCCACTGCACTCGTCCATACTACCCAAGCCTAAGTTCGCTCAGCTTGTCCGTGCTGCCTTGCGCTTGCCCACGCCTCGCTCTGGTTCATCCTCCCGCCTGAGCAACCTGCTGCTTCCCCGCGAGGGCCCGCGGGACGTGGCCCGCTCCCTCCTCCTGGGAACTCGAAGGGGCAAACTCTGTTTTCAATGGCTCTCATCTCCTGATATGTTGACTACGTTGTATCCGAATAAAAACAAGCCCTGGGGACATTTTAAAATGGAATAAGAGTCGCTGAAATTCCTACATCAAAAGCTTAAGAAAACTGGAAGATCAGGATAACATGTACATGATGGATGGATAAAAGTTCTAAAATATATTTGAAGCTAATACGGCATCTCTAGACTAACGCATGGCTACTGGTTTCATCAGTGACGTCACAGAGCAGATCAGGCAAACATCTGTAATTATCACCTTGCTTTCCTGGGGGTGCTGTGCAACCCTATACCATCCAACAGCTTTGTTATCTTCAGAAAAGTCCACAGTTTGGAAATAGTTTTTCAAAACGCACGCACAAAAGAAATGATGGAGCCTAACAAAAAGTGTCTTCCTTGGAAGTACTGTGCTTCAAAATTAAGAGGTGTATAAAAAAGGAAAATTCTGGATTGGTAACATAAAGAGATGATAATTATTACAATGGATATAAAGTATGATTTAGGAATTTAGGAATGATCAGAGCATTTGTAAATTTGACAAGGTTTACACTACTGTTTGACACCAGTGAACCCACAATTTGCCATACTATTATTATTTCCATATCTCAGAGTCTTAAGACCTATCTCTGTGCAGTGCCATTGATTACCTATGTTTTCTCAGCCAAGTTACCATGCCTTACTCTATTGAGACTATGGATCTCTAAAAGTTTATAATTCAATTCAAACAACAGAATGATTAGGCAAATGGTTGGGAGCAAAGTCAGGTTTTAATGCTTCCTATTGGTGCTCCACTGTCTCTACTGCCAACCTGAGCATCTTTTTGTCTGGGTTAATTGAGGCAACTAAGAATGGTAACATATTAAAAAAAAGAGGAAAGGCAATAGGCTATCACGGTCAGGGAGTTCCCACACGTAGAACACAAATGTGTTATTATGCCGACCATCCTGCCTCTGCAGCTACGAATGCACAGTCCGGGCTGGGGCGTGCAAAGGTGTTTCAAACTAAGGAAGATTTAAAGGTATAAAATGGGACAGTAGGCTTTGCTGGTAATGCGGCAAAGCCATTGAGCCTGAATGAGACTGAGGATGGCAAGACTGTATGGGAGTCAGAAGTCATAAATATTTTTAAAATCCCTATAAATGAGCTATTAAGTTACCGGCCACCAATAAGCCCTAGGAAAGTTACTGTAGTAGTCACTCTTTAAGCTAGAGACTACGAATAGCTATGGGACAAAGGCTAATTTCTCAAAGGACTGCTACTTCCTATCATATAGAAGAAACTTGAACATTAATAATCCCCGACTGGTAGATAATTTGAAGGTCAAGAAAGCATCCAGGGTAATATTCCAGATTCTTGCTCATGAAGGGTTAGAGGACAATTTTAAAAAAGACAAGAAGGGACCTCTGGGTACAGTAATTGGTGACGTGCAAGATGGAGCAAGAAAATCAGAGTCAACCTTCTAACTTAGGATGGCAACTTAAGAAAGTGACTCTAAGTGTGGTTTACAGAATTTAAAATGTCTTCCAAGCATGAATTTTAGGCTTTGGTAAATAATATTTACATGAACTTCAGAGTAGGTTGTTTCTGGTTTGTTTTATGACCCAAAGGAGTGTTACTCAGATTTTTAGAAAGAAATTTTACTCCAAAAAAATTGACTTGTGGCAGAATAGACCACCCCCAAAAATATGCCACCCCACTTGGCATAAGGATTATTTTGAACTAAAGGCCTCTTTTCGTTCAACTAGTGTAAAAGTACTTAGGTTTTGCTACTGGGGTCTTCATTTCCTTGTGAGGGCTCTTGGGTCATGTAAAACTTACATTAAGTAACTTTCTGCTGTTAACATGTCTTACATCAACTTAATTCTCAGGCCCAGCTGAAAATACTAAGAGGATAAAGATAAAAAATGGTCTCTTCTACAAATGCAAATCACTTCAATGAATACATGAAAACTAAATTGTATCAGTGGTCGATGGACAAACTTTTATTTTGTAAAGAGTTAGCCTAGACCAGCCATTCAACCTACATGGAAAATTCAATAGTTGCTAATAAGCTTATAATAAGTAGTAAGCCAAATGCAACTTCACCTACATAAGTGAAGATAAGAGATATCTCTTGCTACATCTTAATTTAATATGCATTTATTAAACTCTTTAAAAATCTTACCAATGACTTCAATATTTTGGTATATTTCAGTACATGCTGAGAAGCAGTCTCAAAGCAAGTATGAATTAAGAGACAGCAATCACATAACACAAAAATTGTATTAAACTGCAGCTGTAATTTAAAGCTGCATTCATCTGATGTAATAAGGCCTGCACACAGGAGTCACTATTTTTCTTAACCTGAAGAGTTGAGCTTAAATTGCTTGGCCACACTGACGGAAAACATCTGGACAACTTCTGTCTGCCACACTTGCCAAAGCTTTCAGTACAGAGACTGAATATAATTTCTTTACCACCTTTCCCGTCTCTAAAACAACAACAGGAAAAAAAGCTAGTAATGCACCACAACTTCAGTTAAATCATCTCAAGTGGCCTGCTCTATCTACTATTTTGAAATTAAGGAATATTTTTATCCTTTGAGAATTTAAGTATGATTCAACTTTGTTACTACATCAGGCAAATATGCTTCACCACAGGGAACTTTTTGGAGTGGCCTCCAGCTTGCCTTCATTACATCATGACTGCTGAATTCCAATGATATGAACTAGGACTCACTAGTAGCTCAAATACCCAAGCCAAACATAGTTAACGACGTAGCTCTTTAAACCTCATGTTAAAGCCAAGTTATTTTTGTCTCTCAGTTTCCTTATATATTAAGACTCCATCACTGAAAACCTTACTTACAAGGTGACCCTAATAATTTCCAATCACATAATTTTACCTCTAATCTTGTTAATTTCTGGGGTGTACAGGCTGAACAGTATCTAAGGCCCAGGAATCCCTTTGGGAAATCTTGCAGTGCTACTTTGCTCGCTGGCAATGCTCAAGTTTTTAAAAAGTAATTTTTAAGGCAAAAGTGCAAGGACATTCCATCTGGATATGGACGAGAGTCCGATAAAGACTATGTCCCCTTCCTACCTCCACAGGTCTGTTCCAGAAGAATGAAAAGAGAAGAGGTGTACCCAGGAAGAAACTCTTACTGATCTTTTTGCTTTCCCAAGCCTCCGAATAGCAAGGTTCTCCCTTTAAGCTTAAAGACACAACTGTGTCATAAAAATCTTTTATTTACCTGCAGTGGGACCCAATCATAATTTAATAGCTAAATACCACATTATTTTCCGTGAAGACTAATGCAAAGGCAACAAGCCTCCTAAGCAGGGGGTTAAAATCATCTTCACGGAAATCCAGTTACACTGAAGATTCTTGGAAAGTGATTATCACACGGTAAGACAACCGTTAGAATCTATGACTTTGTCGTAAAGCAATACGACTGCTCCTAAGTGTTCTATGAAATAGCAGGAAGTGTTTCGAAAGAAGGCCCTGGCTTCAAAAGGCGACCTTGCAAACGGATTTTTGGTTTTCTGCGGGGGTGGGGTGGGGAAGCTAAGCCCAAGGCTGACTGTCCCCCCTTCTCTGAGGTATTGATGCACCTAAATTTATTCTCATACCCGAGGTAGAGAAGCCTGTTTTCAATATGAGCACGTAGGTTATAATACTTCAATGCCCATGTGTAATAATACGCTTTGGGTGACAAGAGCACTCCCTAGCTCACAGACCTGTGCCCCCCTACCCTCCACTACCAGCTGGGCGACCATACCTTCGGTGCACTCAGTTATGCAAATGCAGGGAGAAGGATGGTCTCTCCCACCCTGAGCATGCTCCTAGCCACATGCTGAGCTTCTTAACACCAGTAATAACGGAACAGGGCAAACTTGGGTACCACTTCCATATTTAAACTTTCCAAAAGTTAACATCATTTTTAAGGCCCACATCCCACCCACCATAGCACCCAGAGTTCAAGTTGTCACAGATCAGAGCAAGGAGAATATGTACCCCCTCAAAGAGGGTTATTATGCTCCAAAATGACAAATGAAAGCCAATGCCAGGAAAACATATGGGGAAGGGGGCGGCAGGAAAGAAGAAGGAGCATAAAGTTTCAAGTGCAACTTTCCCAAATCTTCAGTTGGGTGGTCTGAGCTAGGAATGAGAGCATATGGTGTATGAAGGGCAGAGTTTCGCTCACAAAGCTGGGTCTCGGATCCCAGGCAGGTGATGAAAAACCCGCTGAAAAGGAACCTGTTTCTAGTTTGGTTACGTCACTAACTGCCAGTGTAACTTTGGGTAAGTCATGAACTTCAGCGCTCATCTGCGAATGGCAAAGCTGAATGAGAGCAGCAACCCCCTTCGGCGGCTCTTCCCGGTGTATTGCAAGATTGTTCACATTCAGAGTTAAAACTTCTGGAAAGGCCCCTCTGTGGCTTTCTCAGGGCAGGTGAGCGCGCACTGGAGCACAGGGCTCCTTTCCATCTCTTAAGTAGTATAAAAGGCCTTCCACATACTTAGCAGAAGCATCTATCTAACCGGGGGTGTTTATTTATCCATTTATCTATTTTGTCCTTCTGCTAAGTTCTTCAACTACTGCCCGTTCCATTGTCCTGACCCAGTGGAGTCCGCTCCCTTTCCATCTTCCCATGTGATTTGGTCTCTTCTAAACGTGCACAGGTGAGTTCACGATGAGGACAGAGAAAGAAGAGAGGAGACCGAGCGGAGTCGCGTGGCCCCCGGCTCCCGACAGTTGGGGAACCTGGCGGATCCCCCTTCCCAAAGGCCGCGGCCCACCCGCCGCGGGGTCCCTGCGTGTCCGCGGCTCGGGCCAGCGGCTTACCCGCGATGTCCCACAGCTGCAGGCGCACCAGCGTCCTGCTGTCCCAGTTAAGGACCTTGAGCGCGAAGTCCACCCCGATGGTGGCCCGGTAGTGCTGGGAGAAGAGCTGGTGCACATAGCGCTTGATGATGCTGGTCTTGCCCACTCCGAGTTCGCCGATGACCAGAACCTTGAAGAGGTGCTCGCGGACCTCGGGCACGGCGGCGGCTGTCGCCCCCCGTCCCAGGTCCCCGGCCCCGCCGCCCGCCATGAGCGCCCCCAGCCCCACTCCAGCCGGCCGGCTGCTCTCGGCCGAGCTCCGGCCCCGCGCCGGACCCCGCTGGCCGTCGAAACTTCCCCGAGGAGGTGCCTGCGCCCGCGACACCGCCTGATCGGTCACAGGACCCGGAACCGGCCGTCGCTCGAAGACCTTGAGGGGCGGGGAAAGGGCCGGGGCGGGCCAGGCGGCGGAGGTCCCGCCTAGGTGGCCGCCCCCCGCCCACCGCCCACGCTCAAGCAGGTCTGGCCAGACTCCGAGCACTTCCTTCGCTGGGGCGGCGCAGATGCCGCACGCCCCCTAGTGGCCCTGGGCCGACTGGGAACCTGCCGAGGACCAGGCGAGCCCAGGAGGGTCAAGGTCAGCCTGACAAAGGGCTGAGATCCTTGAACCCGCTTGTGAAAGGCCGAAGTCAGAGAGCTGGGTGGCGGGTGGTCGAGGGGTGGGGCGGCGCTGGCCTTGGAATGAGCTCTTTCCCTGGCTCTGTCTGCCCTGAGAAGGTTTGACACCTGAAGATCATTTCCTTAGCAAGAGAATCCATCTCCGGTGTCTGTTTTTCCATGTTTACACCGTGAACTGTATTGTTTCTCTCTTCCAAGTGCCTAGATTTCACATTCTCATCTGTGTTATGGCAGCTTCCACTCTTTTCATACTTTCCATCTTCAAATATTTGTAGCTTTTTCTCATTTCCCATTGTCTCTGTTTTCCATCTATTTGATCTTTTGGGTTTTTAAACCTTTAAAATTCATCTGTTGTCATGTTACTGGAATTTTAGAAGCAAATGCTGTTAAACACATGTGTTTAATTTGGCATGTTTAACCAGAATTCACAGTGACATGTCTAAAGCTTCAAATCAAATTATCAACCCTGTTTAAAAGTCATCAGTGGCTCAAAAAACAACAACACCTCAACTGGAAGTCTAAAATTTGCAAGATGGCACTTAGTGTTTCTCAGCAACCCCACTGTCACGCAGACTAACTCTGCTGCTCATTACTGAAATTCCCCCTCTTTTCCTACCATGACATGCTTTCTCTCATCTTTGGGTGTTTGCTTTGAATTCCCCTTTCCTCTCTCTTCCTTTGACTAGCCCCCAAGAGTCTTCAGCTCGCAGCTTAATCATCACCTTCTCTTTCCACTTCCCGCCAGCATAGCATGGATGCCCACTTTTCCGCTCTGCAACAGCATCGTGTGCTGTGCTAGTCACTTTGGCACTGCCTTGTACTGTGCATTTAGAACTCTGTGTCCCGCTCTGCATTATGAAAGCTAAGGAGGGACTTGGTCTTCTCTATAAGAACAACAACATTCAGTATTTATGTAGCAGGTACTCAATAAAAAATGTGATAAGAGAATATTAAATTAGCACTCTGTCTAAGACCTGAGTTTACAACTGAGTTTTATCCATTGGCCAACTTTGTGATCTTTGAATAGATAAAGAGCATAGGATGTAGAAGAAGTGGTGAGGTCAATTTCTGACTCTGCTATTTCTTTTGTGATATTACAAGATCACAACCCTTCCAAACCCCCTTTTCTCAGCTTTAAGTGGAGTAAAAATATATGCTCTGTTGTCTGTACAAAGTGATATGAAGATAATATTCACAAATACACAGTATATTTTAGAAATGTATGCTAAAAATCAGTCTCACTTTAGGGAGCTGTTTAATACCTAGTACTGTGTTCCCTGCCAAGTTCTTTGCTGTATGTGTGTGAGTGTGTTTTGGGTGTGCTTCTGTTTAAATAATCAGCCTCTCATTTTTCTTGTGTCTGTAGTAATGTAATATGATTAAGAAAAAAAAGCACGAAGTGCCCCTATTTTAACATAATTTTAAGTAATCAGAAATGTATCAAATATTTTTAAAGGATCAAAACTTAAATTTTGCAATATTTTCCTATAGGTTTCATATTGCTATTTAACCTTTATAATTCCATGCTTACTTTATACGATTTTCAACAGCTAATATAGAATAGGCTGACAAAACATAAACGAAATTCTAGCCTGTTCGGACAATTGTCTTCATTGCTTTCTTATTTCTATATTGTGAAGGAAATCCAATATACATGAGATCACAGACCCAAACACAATCATAACTTCTTCTCAGTTAAAAGGATATTGTGTTTTATAGACTTTGTGTGGCGGCCCAGCAGCTGTCGCTTTTAGCTATTTCTTCGCTGAGCTAGCAGGCACAATCTTCCAAAGAATGCGTAGTAATCAAATTTATGATTGATTCTTATACTAAAGTGAATATCCTCTTTGAATCCACCAAAAACCATTTTTAAATCAATTTATCTACTTTTTTATCTGCAGCACAATTTTCATGTCTAAACTAGTCACTGCAATGTTTATTCAATGGCCTGGGGATTTTGAAGGAAATGCAAAAGCTCGGAGAAAGGATATTTAACAAAATGCCTCTTTTCTCTGAACCGTTCAAGGACATTTTTTGAAAAGATATGAATATTTACAAAACTTGGATTCCCATGTTCTAATAAGAATATGGTTTGATGGACACTTTAATGAAATATGGCTTGGCAGGCACATTTTCACATAAATTATTTCATATTTTTAGACTCTTTATCTGTTTTGACTATATTTCGAAATGTTCAGTTGGTAAAGCATGTAACCCCTTTAGGAAGCGCAGCTGCTCGCCCAGTTAATGTACACGCGCTTTGAAGTGACTTTGTGCCGATACTAGTTTCGAGTCACTATAGATAACGGTAAGTTTACCTTATTTGAACAATGGCTCTGTGGCAAATGATATTTTAAGCCCTGTATAGGTATTAATACATTTAGCTGAATGGTCCTGTAATACAGGTACTTTCATTATCCATATAGTACAGATGAGGGAATGGGTCCTAGATGACACATATAAGAGGTAGTTGGTCCCAGTCACAAGCCCAGGTAGTCTGGTTCCAGAAGCCCTGCTCTGCACTCTGTTGTGCTGTGAATTCCAGCCTTCATCAGTTAGTAGCTTAAAGGGGGCAAGTAGACTAGTCTCTCTTTGTTATGCAGGTGTCACAATTTGTGAATTGGATTGGAACTGTTTGACCGCAAGAGGGCAAGCTTTGCAAATTCAATCCTGCTGAGCAGTGACAGGAAAGGTCCTGGAACTCAAATTTACCACGGAATTTCCTTGAAACCGAAGACCACAAAGTCTCAGCAGTGGGTTGCTCAGCGTATGCGGTCATGGCATTTAGAGTCAGATAAAACATCAAGGGGTTTTAAAATTTGCTACACGTTATTTAACTGTGTGTTAATATTGAAGGATTATATATCATGAAATACCTTAGTCAAAATTTCCAGACTCTGACCCTTTGAAAACAAAACCACAAGACCAGAATAAACATATTTGTCACAATTGGACAGAGATACTCTGAAAAGCAAGATGCTAGGTCAATAATGTTTTCCCTTTCTTCTGCCAATTATGCATGAAAATATTTATTGAAGGACTGTTTTATTCCAGGAATTGTTCAGGTTGAGTATAAAGTACTCAATGCAACCAGTATTGTTCTCACTTTCCTTACTGTAGTGGTCGGGTAAGTTCTAAGTTAAACTTCATTAACAAACAGCCCTCCAATCACAGCAGCTTTTCCTAGCAAAGGTTGATCTTTTACTGGTGTAAAACCCAATGTGGAACCTGGATGAGCCTCTAGACAGCTGTCCCCCGTGTGATGCTCTGGAATCTACTTGACTGTTTGTATTCCGTGGTATCACCAGCTCCACAGCTGCTTCTGTAATTACGGAACCAGGTAGAACAAGAAGGACTGGACGGTCTTGTACCAGCCATTAAATGCTTTGGGCCTGAAGCAACACGAGCACCTTGTGTTTAGAAGGCATTGGTTAAAGCTGTAGTCATGAAAGCCTGCCTACGTATGGGGGTTAAGAAAAAATAAACCTATTGTGTGCCTTAAAGGAGTATACACCAGAAGTTTCTCCCATTTGTAGGTTACTGTCTCTAGAAGACTAAACAGAGAGTAAGCAAACATACTACATGATGAAAGATAGGGGGTTACCCCAATAGTTATAAATACATTAATATGATGGCCCCTATTTATGTATACAAAGTTAGAACTCAGGCCATTGTCTACTGGCAAATACGTGAAGGTAAGTGATTTATTTGTTGTATGTGTTTAAGTTCGCACCAGGATTTCTGTGCCTTGGCACTATTGACAGTTGGCTTGGACAGCTGTGTCGTAGGAGACTTTTCAGTGCACCGTACGATGTTTAGCAGCATTCTTGGTCCCTACCCACTCTGTGCCAGTAACCAATACGTCTCCTCCACCCCAATGTGACGAGCAAATATACCCCCAGATATTTCCCAGTGCCTTTAGAGAGCAAAACTGCCTTAGGTTGAGAGCCACTGGTTAGAACTATCCCCTATATCATTTTCAACACCCAAGTTCAGTGTTAACACAGTAGCATATATGTAACTATAGACTTCATAACATACAAAGCACTTTTCATCGTTTTATCTCAATTGACATAATTAAGAAAAAGGTGTTGTTATATTTAACATAGGAGGGAGCAAGTTGAAAAGAGGAAATGCTTTGCCCTTATCACGAGGCAGGTACATGACCGGGAGGCAATCTAATCTCAGTTGTTTCACTCCAGACTCATAAATATTCATAAGTTTTATCGAAGACCTGTTATGTGACAGGCACTGTTCTAGTTATAGAGGATACAAAGATAAAAGATCTGGTTCCTGCTCTCAGGAGACTCCTAGTCTAGCAGGTAAAAAGGCAAATTAACATAAAATTACATTGGAGTAATTGAGTGCTCTGACAGAAGGGCTTCCAGTCCTCAGAACGAGGGACTTCACCCACAGCACTGTTGGAAAAGCAGTAAAAACACAATAGTAGAAAGGAGGGAAGGATAGAAAGCCCTGGGACAAAGAATGTTGAATTTTATTCCTGAGTCACCACAGGAAAAAATGAACTGACACAAAGACAACTGCAGAGCAGATCAAGAGCAAGTTTTGTTTTTTTTTTTAAATGATATTCTGAGCTGTGAGAGGGAAGAATTGTAAAAAATGCTACTGAGCCCTAAACACGCAGGCAGGAGTTGTCTGCACAGTTACAAAGACAGAAACACCCCTCACTTCACAGGGGTTCTGTGATGTTGATGCAAACGAAGCACATTGAACTCAAAGATGAACTTCTACTGTGGAAAATCGTTTTTAAGAATGTTAAAAGCTCAAACTGTGTGTCTCCAAAGCAGGAAAAAAGAGTGACTGAGTAAGAACAGGTTAAGAAGGGCATGTTCATACCAATAACAAGCCATATAAATTTCTGGAAATGCAGCCAGATGGGAGCTCGCGGTTTATCCAAAGCTTGAACTGTGGTCACTTGGAACAAACTTGATTTGCCTTTTGATTTGGCTATGTCTTAATATTTAAATATATCAATTATTTTTCAGTGTAAGAAAGGTTTTACATATTGGAGATTCATTAGCATAAGTGTGATTCTCTGTCTATGTACAGTTTAATAATGCGGCCAATTAAGAGAGTGTCGGCTACATAAAGTGTACTGGCAGGGCTTTGTTCTTTAAACTGCTGCTCACAACACTGGGGATTTGGGTCAACCATGTTTCCAATCTCATGTTTGGAAACCAGAGGGAGTGCAAGGATTGTTTCCTCCAACAGGGGCCTGTAAGCCTCCATGTTCCTTATTCTTCAATGTGAATCTCTTCACTTCTTTCATAGCCTTTACTCATAACACGCCGTTCCTTTCTCATCAACGTTCACAACCAGCAAATAGTGACTCATTCCTTTTCCTGTCCCTGCATTATCTGACCGCCTCTCGCTCCCTGTACCTGCCAGGCATGTCCTACCTGTTACCTAGTTTGAAGTCTTACTTCTCTCATGTTGTCCCGATTAAACCCATACTTCTGATGGGAGGCATGAAAGTAGTCTCACCTGCTGCATCCAGTTCCTTATACGAGGCTCGCTGTTGGCAGGTACAGCATATTCTCTGTGTTGGGTGAGGGTGATTCAACACCGCAATTCAGCCCTCCCCAATTGCCACAATTGCCCCCGGCAAACAAAGCATACGGTGGGAGGAGCAGCTGCTGCAAACTCGGCTTGACAAATCTTACAGGAGTAAAAAATTGGAAAAAAATCAGTGGGCAGGAGGGGCAGTTTAAAGAGAGGTGAATTTAGGGAAAAATAAGGGAGAAACTTTCAGGTCCTTTTGACTTGGGGTAGGGAGGAGGTAGAGGTGAGTAGCACAAGAGGGACACCCCTCTCTGGGCCGACTCCCCAGTTGCACCCATGAACCTGGGTTTCTCTGCTTCCAGAGACGGGGAGCCTTGGGCCATGGGGGTGGAGAGGACAAGGAATGGCTCCAGCTTACAGATGTAAGGACTGGAAAACTGCCATGTCTTAGAGGAAAAGTGGCCAAAGAGAGGAGTTGGCATCAGGTACAAACTGCCAGGTATAAAACGAGTAAGTCACAGGCATGTGATGTACCCTACAGTGACTATGGTCAATAATAGAGTAACGTTGTGCAGTGACAAATGGATACTAGACTTGTTATGATGAGCTCTTCTAAGTTAAATAATGTCTAATCACTATGTGTTACACCTGAAACTAATATCATATTGTAGGGCAACTAAAATTTTAAAATTCAAAGAACAGACTGATGGTTCCCTGAAGGGAGGTGGGTTGGAGGGTTGGGTGCAAAAGGTGAAGGGACTAAGAAGTACAAATTGGTAGTTACGGAACCATCACAGAGATGCAAAGTACAGCTTAGGGAATGTGACCAATAATATTGTAGTAACTAAGTATGGGACCGGGTAGGTACTTGTAATAATCAGGGGGACCACTTTGTAAAGTACATGGTTGTCTTAACTACTGTGCTGTACTCCTAAAACTAATGCAGAATTATATTGAATGCAAACTATAATTGAAAAATTAAAAAAAAAAGTAACCTGGGAAGGCCAAGGGGGCTCGGTGAGCAATGGGGTCTCTGGCAGAACCAGGCCTTAGTGTCTGCAAGGTTTATGATGATGTCTTGGTTAGAAGCAAAAACTATGGTAGAAATCTCAGTTCTGCTACTTCCAGCTGCGCGTTTGGGAAAATTTACTTTTGCTCTTCAAGCCTCTGTAAGCCTATCTCATACAAGTTCTGTGAACATCTAATGAACTCAAGCACATTCAGCAATTGCACAGTGCCTGGCACAGGACAGCACTCAGTAAAAAAATGAGCACCTCCTGTCCCTCTCGGCGACGGGGCAGGTGGCCGTGGGCCGATGCCTGGGCAGCTTGAGGAGAGGACAAAAGCACAGGCTTAGAGTCAGTCAGACAGAACTGGATTTAAATCAAGTCTGATTTAGACTGGCTTCAGACCTGTCCCTTGCAGCCGTGCTATCTTGATTAGGATACTAAGTAAACTTTATGACCCTCAGTTTTCTTATTTTTAGAAAAGGCTTAGTAAAATATATCTCAAAGAGGTTTTTTAAGGGTTAAAGATTAGACATATTGTATATGTAGCTATTAGCATAGTTCCTGGTGTAGACTAAGCCCAATAAATTCTAGCCCATGTTACCAGAACTCCAATAATTTCAAAAATTCCAGTTGTCCTTGATTGCGTTTTCTCAGCCTGATGATCTATGAAAGAGTTTAGTCACACAAAAGATACACTGCATTCTTAGTATGGGCAAGACAGTGGGCTAGACACTGATGGGACTGAAAGAAGAATGAAAGTTAATGCCTGTCTTCGAAGTGCTCACAGTGTGATGGGGTGAATAGACACGTACACATTAGCAGGAAACGTGCAGCAGGGCGGCTTGCGGGAGGAAGGGGTTAATTCGTGCTGTAGAGACCCACAAGTCCCCAGGAAGCCGGCTCTTGAAATAGCATTTCAAAAGCAGAGAATTGGAGGAAGGCTGCCTTAGGGAGTTGGAATGGCTGTGCAGAAATGCTAAATATGAAAATGCTTGATGTGTTTGTAGAATAACTAATGCAAGGCTTGTGCGAGTGTGTGCATGTGTTTGAGTTGTGGGTAGCTACAAATAATTACATACTTGCTTCTTGTTTTTGGCTTTTCTAATCATGGGAACTATTTCTTATTCAATTATATATTTCACACAATCCCTCATCGTGTCTTGCATGAGGTAAGCTTCAGTAAATAAATTAAAGATGTTTTCTCATTAGATTTTAATTTCCCCAGTACTCTAACAGATATTGCCTTTTCTGGCATGATACATTTATTTTTTTAACACCATTCCAATGAATATGCTTAGGTGTCTCTGCTGACCGTGTTTCAGAAATAATAATGGCATTTTTTTTTATTTCATAGCAAATTTACTTGGCTTTAAATAATTCAACCTTCATACAAGGTTTTGTGAAAGTATATAACAACTTAGCCATGACCCAGGCTTTAGATTCTGGCTGACACTTGCGAGGTTTCTTTTCTTCAAGGAGAAGTAACAGAGGAAAGTTTCCTTTGCCTCTTTGAATGAAAGCACCCTGGGGCCACATCTGGAGACAGGTCCAAAGACAGGGCCCAGCTGACTCAGAGATGCAGGAGAGCTGAAACAGGAATGGGTGGAACACTGAAGACCAATGTCCACATCAAATGAACTCAGCTGGGTTATTCGGCGCTGACCTACTTCTGAATGAAGGGGACGGGGGAGAAAGAACAGAGTGGAAGAGAAGAAGGGCGCTGTCATGCCTTTTTCTGTAGGTGCTGCACAGGGCGGGACACACTGGAATTAGGGGTGTTGCTGGAGGGACTCAATCCTCAAATATATTTGGAGCCAATTTTGTTTCAGTAAGTACATAAGTAAAAAAATGAATCCTGAGATTCAAAGGTTATTAATTCAATGTTTACTTTGTATTACTCATGAGATATTGTGTTGTCAGTTGACCTGGGATTTTATATAGCTCATTATTAAATCATTGTTTTATTTTCCCCTCACTAATGGACTGTTCCCTTGACCCCACACTCCCTTCCAGCTACCACCTCGTTTCTCCCCCCCCGCCCCATTCACGGAAGATAATTTACACAAGCCCGTTGTACTGGGTTCTTCCACTTATACTTCTCACCTTTTCTGTCACACAGATAACAGTGATCTTCCCATGATTAGTCCACCAGTCACCTCTGACGTCACTGGGCCCCTCAGGGCATTGGCACACGGAGAAGCCCTCCTCCCTGACACTTTCTCTGCTCTGCTGGTCCATCACTCTCTCCTTCTCCTTCTCCGGCTGCTTTTTCTCAGACTTCTTTTGTGATTTTTCCATCATCCTTGATGCCACGACATGGTGGTGTTTCCCAGGGTCCTGGCTCTCTTCTTTATCTACATTAGTCCCTAGCTGAAACCACCCAGTCTTATGGTTTTACATATTGTGTATATTTTATAGACTCTTAAATGTTCACCTCTGATTTGTGTCCTGAACTCCAGACTTTTAGATCTACCCACTTACCATGACCAAAAGCAAGCTCATTTCCCACCCCAGAATTTTTTCTTCCAAAGTTTTCACTGTCCCATGTATCATCTCTACTTTTTTGATGTTCAGGTCTCACTCTTGGAGCCACCTTTGGCTCCGTTCTTTCTGTCACTCCCCACATCTAACCCACCAACCACTGCCTTTGCTCAATATTTTTAAACAACTAAGTGCCTTCTGTGTGTCTGGTACTGTCCTGGAAGCTGCAGATACTGGAGAGAATAAAGCAGACAAAAGCCCTGCCCCCTCATTCTGATGAGTTTAAAATAGATCCATAATCGAGCCCCCTTTCACCCCTTACACACCCTCACCACTATTACCCCAGATAAAACCACTCACACCTCCCTGAATTATTGCAATAGACTGAAGCTTCCACTGTTGTCCCCCATAACCTCTTCCCCCCACACCAGTCTGTGATTATTTAAAAATGAAAATCAGAGACCTTTTCTCTGCTCATGACCCTCCAATGACCTTTCATTTCACTCAGAGCAAACTCCGAAGTCTTTAACAAAACCCACAAGGCTCCGTATGGTCTGATCCCTGCCACCGCCCTGATATCCCCTCTAGCCCCTCCGCTTGTCTGACTCCGCTCCAGTCACAACAGCCTCCTTGCTCTTCTCCTAACACTACACTTAGCTCACAACCCATGACCTTAGCTCTTGCTGTCCGGCCCATTCCTGCACCTTAGATCTTCCCTAAAATATCACCTGACTCAGGAGGCCCTCCCTGCGCTTTACTATAAGAAAGCATTCATGGTGCCTTCACCGCTCTCTGGTCCCCTTACCCTGTTTTATGTATGCATACATATGTATGCGTGTGAATGTATGTACGTACGGGTGGATGTGTACCTCGGTGGTCTCTTCCATCTAGAATGTAAGCCTTTGAGAGCTAAGGCTTTGTGTTGCTCACTGCTATGTATTTCCATCTCCTGGAGCAGTGCCTAGGAAATACTATGCACCCGACAAATATTTATAGAATTGCCTTCAATCCTAGATGTTTATAATATGTCAATTAATAAATAGTCCCTTTTGATCAAGAGCCTTCGTTTGTGAGCCACCTCACAGTGGGTAAGTGTCCCTCTTATAGCTCAGGAACAGGGAAACTCAGCTTCCCCGTGACCTCAGTAAAATTCTGTTCTATCCAAATTAAGTATATGCTTTCAAGTCTAAGCTTAAGTATCCCTTCTTTTTGTTGTGGCTAGTTTTCCATATTTGTTAAACTATTAAATAGGAAGGCTGCTGTAAATATGCAGTTACAAAGCCCCTGGAGATCATACAAGTAATTAGCTTATGGCTATGTCAGATGAATCAACTTGAATTTAGGTAAGTGGGTAGATAGTGTGG
Source organism: Mormoops blainvillei (assembly GCA_004026545.1). Classification (NCBI taxonomy): domain Eukaryota; kingdom Metazoa; phylum Chordata; class Mammalia; order Chiroptera; family Mormoopidae; genus Mormoops; species Mormoops blainvillei. The sequence goes on from PVJD01008417.1 coordinate 60,094, forward strand.
TCAGGTGAACTATATATAAGGGAAATAAATACATGCGCTCCGATCCTTAGATGGTGAGCTACGTAAGGCCCCATTTTAATCTATCGTGAAGGCTAGAGCAGTTGGGAAATCATGGCTAAAAATAGATCATGTGCAGATATTCCCAGGAAAAAATAACACAGGGGCACCAAAAGGAATCATTAAATAAAGACAGGGTATCCGTGCAATAAGAACACTGGCAACTTATTTAGCTACTACTGCTCTACTCACCGCCACCTAAGCTCCAGTCTTGAGGGATGTTTTCCGTGCTGTGTCTCCTTAGCTCTGAAAGGTACACGTGCTTTCACATGTTTGGTCTGCCCTTGTGCCCTAGCTCACAAGCTGAAATTCTGTCTGTAAGATCCAGTTCCAATATTACATTCTTGGTAAACTCTCTTCTGAATCTTTTGATAGATTTAGTTGCCTTTCTCCTCTGTTGTCATGTCCATTTGCACATGTCTGCTATGGAATGCCCTGGCATTAATTTGCTTGTGACTTCATCTCACCTCATTTCTGTTGGCTCTTTGAGGATAAGAAATATTTTTGCTACTGTATCTCCAGCACCTAACCCATTGTCTGTTTACTGTGAAGTGTCTTGTCATAATTTTGTCTGCTGAAATTAAGAAAATAGCCTTAAGCATTATGCCTTCTGTAAAGTGTTTTTTCAACTTTCAAGATTCTAGAATCTCATATAATGCAAAGATGGTGATGGAAAAATGTTGACCAAAAAAATGCACAGGGAGGGGCTGGGAGTAGTGTGGGAAATTAAGAAGCCAAAGAACTGATGTGTGTAGCCCACGGACATGGACTGAGAGGTGTGGGGATGATGGGATGGGGTGCAGGGTGGAGGGGATAAAGCAGGGAAAATGGGACAACTGTAATAGCATACTCAATAATATATACCAAAAAAAAGAAACAGGATACATCAGAAAAACCTCTTTTCCTATCTCAGATACACAGACTAGTGTATTATAATATTTTCTTATGTTAGTACCCACTTAAGCAACATATTTATGAAAGGGTCAATAATGTGATGCCTTTTCATCTTTTTTTTCTGCTGAAGAGTCCAAAACACTATGTTGGGAGCAATTTAGTCATCCTCATGAGATTCTCCATTGAATAGGAAGGGAATAGTTCATTCTGGTCTGTTTTCTTTCTTGTGTTGGATTTATGGATGAGAGACCTAAAGCACTGAGTGATACTACCTCACTCAGTTACTAAAGTAGAAACTTTAAGGTAGAAAATAACACCTTTTAGAACTTCATTCTAAGTTTTTGTACTTCTTTTGGTAATATCTAGGCATTGAAAAAAATTTAATTCCCAAACTGAGTGTTCATGAATTGTTCCTCAAATGTCTTCGAAATAATCCCTCCCTTCTTTTTATTTAATAGACTAATGTTTCTGTTTCTTTTTTCCTTTTACTTAACGAAAGCTTGGTTTCTATTTTCTGCTTTTCAATTGTTATTGACCAAATTCTGCTTTGTATTATTACCTGATTTTCAACTCTTACATTTCTACCTGGCCTTATTGTTCAATGTTGAGTGATTCTGTCCCTGGAATCCAGTGCTTTAAAAACAAGATTTTCATTTATTTTGGTAAACTCCTAATCCTAGGGGCTTTACCCTTGCGAGTGCTACCTGTGGGTGAGACCATCCTTGGACTCTTTTGGATCTCGACGACACAGAACTTTCAGGACATTAAAGAGAGACTAAAAGCATATACTCGCCCTTTATTCCCCATTAACCACATTGCTAAACCCTCCCCAGCCAGCACCAGTCGCGTATCCAGCCCACTCCTGAGGATGACAGTCTTGAACGCTCATCCTCTTTACCACATCAGGGTGGGTGGAGCTGCCTTGGAAAACTCAGTTGTTTTGTCCTCAGCCTGTAGCCAAACCTCAGAAGCCCACTAAATGTAGTTCCAGCAGGAAGAGGTGTTTTTGTTACTTCTAGTTACACTCCCCTGGATAAAACCTGACCATCCTGGGTAGCCTCCAGCTATAATTTCCTAATGTCTTGTTTGATATACAAAGGGACAAGCTTTTCCCAATATTTATAGAAATATAAAATACCACCAGGCATGATTTCTCAACAATACTCTTCAAACAGCTTTGCAGACACTCCTTTTTCTTTTCTCATGGCGGGTAGGCAGTCCTGCTCCAGAAAAGGGCACATGGACAGGACCTGTTTACCTTCTGCATCCCTCTGAGAGGGGCAGTCATTACCTGGCTGAGGGTCAGGTCCCAGGGAGGGTATTTCCCACAGCATCTCCCTAATATGGCACTTGATACATATTACTGGAATTAAAATCTTAATCTTTCTATACCCCTGCTCATCTCTACTTCTCAGGTTAGCACAGCACTGAGTTTGCCGCAGTACGCAGCTCAGGGGTTTATAAAGATGTTTGTTAAATAAAATTGGGGTTGCTTTTTCTAAAAAGCTGCTGAAATTGATGTCTGTGATTTACATACTCTCCATATGATTTTTTTGGCATGATCTGTTTTTCACAATAGATCATAGACTCTGACTTTATTGTGATTTGTGTTTCAGCCTAAGCAGAAAAAAACCAAAAAAACAAAAAAACAAAAACCTATTCTTTACCTTGAGGGTACTATGGCCCCAGAAACCAGTGGCATGTCTCAAGGCTTCTACCCCTGCCCAGGAAATCCGCAACAACTGAATATCCAGATACATTTTGATAAACTGTTGACCTTTTAGTTTTGTCCTGGTTTCCCACAGCAAAGAAAACTGTGTGTAAAGCTAGACTCCAAGGCGTAATGTTGTCTGGCAAATAGGCGAAACAAGACAACTCCCATTTCATGGGCGATAATTTTAGGTAGACCTAAGTTTTTTAAATGGAAAAAATGTTCACTGGATTCACCATTAGACAGAATTTAATATCATTGCTTGAGATAAGTACTCTTGATTGGGTCAGAGTTAGCCCCCTCCCTATTTCCCAGAATTCCAGAGAACCACAGATTGGGTTGTATAGCAAATAGTCCTTTTCTCAAAGTCTCACTTTTAATATAGTGCCTCCTTAAACTGGCTGGACTCCTGATTCCACTGTTGAAATGGGGCTATTGAGGCGACTAGATTTGGACAACACTATCAGATTCTGTTCAGTGATGCACTGCACTGCGATGATCTTTGAATCTCTCACTTGATGCTTTAAGGGAAGAGAATTTCATTCATTCCATTGTAGCAGGCCATAGATTTAAAAAAGCTGTCTTCACTGTCTGCAGAAATGTGGGCCTCTCCCTTTCTATGAATGGCAGTAATAACAGTAGCAGTGCCGGACAGGTGATCCGTGGAGTGTCATGTGAAGTGGAAAGCAGAGGAGGGTAACTGCAGTTATATCAAATTCCAACCTTAAGATTGGACAATATAAAAATGAATAATAAACCCCTGCAGGATGTTCTGGGACAGCTGGCACAGCAATCAGAGAAGACTTTTGGTTGGAAAGTTTTAAGGTATAAATGGCAATTGATTTATGGAGTCAAGGTGGGAGGCTCTTACTCTTCTGTTTTCAAATCCAGAGACAGCTACCCTCAAAGTCAATGTTGTTCACTTGGATGCAAAAGGCTGCTTTTTTTCTGTACTTTTCTAAACTATCACAATTAAATTAACTTTATGGAGATTATTTTAATGTGCAAAATTATCAAAATTACATTAACTCCAAACATCATTTTATATAGGGTCACCGGAATTCCCCTGGAAGAATTTAGGAACTGACATCAAGGTACCTCATGTCAATTGCTAAAATCATCTCATCTATTTTAATTGGTTTAGGTTACACCTAATGAAGGTTAAGGCTTTTTAGAGCTTTGTATAGATTTACCCACAAGGGACATAGGGAGACACTACAGATTTGAACTGTCTCAACGAGCTGAAAAGCTGAGAGTTGTGTGTTTATGGCTCTGTGCTAAGAACCTAGACCAGGGCATCTTTAGACTACTCCCGATTCTCAGAATGTATGAAACTAAGCCCCAAGGCAAATCTTTTGTTTCTGTTTTTGTTTTTGGCACCAACATCATCAGAGTGTTCAAACCGGAACTAAACTTTTGTACTTAGTCTGCTTTTTCCTATTCACAAGAATAAATTGTCGTTTAATAGATGTGGTCTCGTACAATTCTCCTGGATGTGATTTTTCTATTTTAAGAGTCATTTTTCATTGTTCTTTCTTAATTTTGAACTACCCAAAAACATCGCTCCAAGAATCTCTTCTATATCTTTGAATATTTCTGTTAAACAGACAAAATGGAAGACGATCAGAAGGGAGACGAGCGTTTCTGTATCACCTCCTGTGGTTGCTTTAGGTCTTCCTTCCTCACTGATTTTTCTCTTTCCAGTCTCAGCTGCAAGCATTCTCCTCCCTCTCCTATCTCTCTGCTCAGAGGATTACTCATGATTTGTCTCAGGAGTCATGTTATTTTTAGTAGCTCAGTCAGGGGTTTCTTGATACATTTCAAACAAATGCTACAATTCAAATAAGGAAAACCCTCAGTATCAGGTTCCCAGGCTTCCCACCCACAGCAGAGAGGCAGGGGAGAAAGCAAGCCATGCAAACCTCACCAGTCACGCATGACATACCGCCCCGACGGGCTTCCGACTCTTCTGCCTCACTGGATCCCCGATGTCTCCCCTTACCAGGGTGTTCTGACATGGGTCCCTTTTCAATACTGAGGGTTTTCTCCCACAACTGTCTCCCAGCGAGGCTTGGAGGTGGCAAGAGCAATAGACCTGCCTTCTAAGCAGCAGCTTGTCATGGGTCTCAGAAAACCAGCATAATCTTCTTCTTGCTTTTTCTTTTAAAATCGAAGCATTTCCTCTGGCAACCTATTGTAACCCACTCCAGGGATTTTCCTCAAATCTTCTGTTTAGGGAAATGGAAAGCAAGTGGGACAGAGGTGCCGTAAGGATGGCGGAGAGCAACAACAGGGGAACGGTTGTTTATCGAGGGAAGATAAACACATGATCTGCAGCTAGAACAGAGAGAGTCCCAACACTCTGACATGCACTGGCTGTTGTAGTGTTTGCTGGGAAAAGGCTGTTGTGAATGAAATTTCCATTATGTTGAAATCCTGTCCCTAATCTGAGTTGGTGATAGGGGCTTTGGGGAGTGATTAGGTCATGAGGGTGCAGTCCTGGTAAATGGGAGTACTGTTCTTATAAAAGGAACCTCACATGAGGGCCCACTTCTACCATGTGAAAAGGATAGAGTATGCTGATACCTTGATCGTGGACTTCCCAGCCTCCTGAACTGCGAGAAGTAAATTCTCCTGTTTATAAGCCACGCAGTCTATGACACTATTAGAGCAGCCCCAATGAACTAAGACAAAGCCATGTCTAGCACGGCAGAATCTCTATCATTCCCAGAGCTACTGTGTGGTTTGGTACCCACATGGCGCTATGTAAAGTCCCCGTCCCCCTTGCTCTCCCCCTTCTCTGTATGAACACACACATACGTATAGTTTCCAAAACAAGACTTTCTACTTTAATTAAATATAAATAAATTCTTTTTCTGTGCCAGGTACACTGCTTTGCAAGTGAAAAACGATTTAAGGAACTGGGAACTCCCTGCTTATGAAAAGAGAAGCTTGATACAAACCTCTGTAAAATTGTTTACATATTTGAAAAGCTGGCTGTGGATAAGGGATTCACGTTACACAGTGTGACTCCAGAAGCAAAAATACTCATTTTTATTGAGCAGACATTGATTGAGAACCTTCTATGTGCCAGTCACTATCATAGATGCTGGAGATACGAAAGTAAGGCATTTTTCTATTCTCTAGAAGCAAACTGCTCATTGAAACTCAAATATGTCAAGGCATCAGATGAGATCATTTCAGTCCAGCATAAGGACAGAGCCCCTAACAGTGTGGACTGTCCCCGAACATGACAGGGTATCTCGTGAGCTTTCAGCATTAAGTTTAGCTGTGGTCCTCTGGGGCGGGATAGTGTAGATGAAGAGGGCAGGGCAATGGACTTCACAGCCATTCTGACAGGCTGCCAGCAACGCCTGGAACTCTGGGGCGCATGGCCTCACATCTGCCAGCTGCCACCTTGTTCCCAGTGACAGTTGGCAAAGAGATCATGGTCCCTGGCCATCCCCTCACGTTCTTCCAGGAGTTCTGAAGGTCAGCATCTCTATGTCTGCTCTGGACATGGGGTTCATTTGTCCCTATCCTCACTGCCCTTTCTCACCTGGCTGGGGCACAGAGAGGAGACCCCCTCTCCCAAGGTGGTCTATGGAGTTGGGTGACATGTCTCCCTGTTGGGACCCTGTCTTTGGGACATTGAACCCAGATGAGTGACGGCCATGTCACTGTCCCATTTGTACTGGGTCAGGGGAGGTCACATTGAGGATGAGAAGCAGAACTTTGAGATCACTGCCTGGGATCTGCAGAATGAGTTCAATCTCAGCCCACCGTGGCTTTGACAGGCCAATGAAGAGGCCACCCATGGAGCGTGGGCAGAATGAGACTTGGATAAAGAGGAGCAAATGGGCTGGCGACGACTCCTTGCCGGTCAACTTCATCAGTGCCAGGCTCGAGAAAGGGGTGACATAGGGTGCATATATGCAAAATTCTGACGGTGAGGAAAAATCTGTTAAGCAAGATGAATTTCCTAAGGATTTCAGACCAAAGAAGTTAAAAACTGGTGGCAACTTTAAGCCCAGCCAGAAAGGGTTTACAAGCGGAATCCAATTTTTCATGGGTTTTGGTCTCTGGGAAGGACGCACAAAAGGAATAGGACAGAAGCTTCTGCAGGAGATGGTCTATATCCCTGTAAGGGGCCTCAGGAAGAACACACCAGGTACCATTAATCCAGTCAAACCCAAACAGAGAAAGGGAAAAGACGACATGGGAGCTTATGGCCTGGAGCGGACCACTCAGTGTCTGCAAGACTTCCCTGTTGTTACCTCTGAAGAAGAAGCTGAAGAGGAGTTTCAGAAGGAGCTGAGCCAGTGGAGGAAAGATCCCAGGGGAAACAAGAAGAAGCCCGTATACTCTTATAAGACCGTGGAAAAGTTGAAGGCCAAGGGCAGGGTTAGCAAGCAGCCCACTGCTCCCCAGAAGGGGCTTTCTCAGGTCAAGGTCATAGACAGGACTGGCTGGGAGGAAACTGTCTAGTGCAGCTACAGCCAGATCAGTCCCAAGCACAACATCCCTGACAAGGGACTGCCACTGCAGTCGCAGCAGCTGCCGCAGCCCAGCAAAGCGACCAAGGCCCCCGGCTTTGTGCTGCCGCAGTTGGAGTACAACCTGCAGTTGCTCATTGATTTCACGGAGCAGGAGATCATCCAGAATGACCGGCAGTTGCAGTATAAGCAGGATACGGTGATCAACCTCTCCCATAGGCTGGAGAAGATGTTGGAGATCCTGGACCACCAGGAGTGGGACATCTCCAACCTCAACAAAGTCCTGGAGATGGTGGAGGAGTGCGAGTGGCACATGCAGCCCAACTGCAGCCACCCCCTCACCCTAGATGAGAGCATCGGCATGTTCGAAATCCAGCAGGACAACCCTGCAGGGGTTCCAGATGTCCGACTGGGTGGACCTCACCATGGCCATCGTGAAGGAGTGCTTCCAGAAATGGGATCCCCTCAAAGACTGTATTTACGGCACTGAGATCATCTCCAAGCAGAAAAGCCTCCTGGACGATGACCAGGTCCTGTCCCAGAGTGAGCAGGACCTCTCAACGAATGCACTTCATAGGTTCATGTGAAAAGTCTGGATGCCTTTTGATTGAAATATTGTCACCCAGTGGCAACTAAGAAACTGTGAGCCGAAGCTGGACTTCTTGGACAGCTGGATATGCATTATCCCAGTGTGGGTCTTGGGTAATGTGCTGGGCCAGCTCATCTTCCTCAGACTGCAGAAGGTGGTGGAAAGCTGGAACCCACTTATGTACACCATCTCTATCCACTCTTGGATCCACCATGGCTTCCTCTCATGCAGGTGTTCCTGGAACTGCTGTATTCTCCCATCCATAGCAAGCCGCCCAGTGCCTGCAGAAGTAGCACCCCAGTGACTCCTCTGCCAAGCTCATCCGCTGGCCCTGGAAAGAGATCTGCACCCCTAGCTCCTGGGAAACACTTATGGTCAAGAAAATAACGGCCAAGCTGAGGATGTGTCTTGGAGAGCTAGTCATTAACTGCTCCCCACCAACAGCAGCACATTGATGCTTTTATTGGGTCGTTGACTGGGACGGGATGATCTCTGTCTCCCACCTGGTGGGGTTTCTTGAAAAGAAGCCACTTCTCCAAGGGGCTTCAAGTGCTCTGCTCCTGGCTCAGTAACAAACCAAAGTACAAGAAGATCAGCAGGTGGTACCGGGGCTGGAAATCCATGTTCTCAGACCAAGAGTCGGTACACTCATCTACCAAGGACAGATTCAGTGAAGCACCTGATATGATGAACAGGGAGATTTCCTCCAAAGCTGGTGACTACACACAGCCTGGAGCATGGGAGAGCATTACTTACCTCGCCCACACGGAGTTGAGGAAGGGCTTCCAGTACAAGGCCACGCAGGAGAGACAGGAGATTAAGAATATAACCCAGAGGAAGCATCGGCGTGTCCACCAGCTCCAAGCCTGTCAACTTTAAGGATTTCCTTGAGACCGAGGCCAAGAAACACAATATGGTCTTCATGCTTGTCATTGGGAAGTGACGTGAAGGGAAGCAGGTCTACATCTTTGACCACATCATCGTCTACATCAGCAGGGGAGTGGTTTTCACCCAGTGAAAAGTGGTGAGAAGCCCTGGGTGCCCACCTCCCTGCAGCACCTGATTGACATGGTCAAGTAAAGTGGCAGGTCTGGAGCAGGCTGGACACTTGCACCTTAAAAGAAGGAGGTACAAAATTTCAAGCAAGATTCTCTCCATGCAAAACAAGGAGCTGATAGAGCACAATGGGCCCCTTCTGGTATCCAGCATGCACCTGGGTCTGCAAGGTGGTCCTGGGTGGGCCGCCCTGGCATCCTGGTGCACTACACTACAATAATACCATCCAAGTCATGGCACCTTATGTTAGTGGTTAAACAGCACCAGGTGTTAACCAGTGGTTAGATGGGATCTCAGTTCAGCAATCTTGGTTCTTGAGTTCAGCTAAGAGAAGAACCCAGAGTCAAGAACTTAAATTATAAGAGAAAGTTTATTTAGAAAGTCCCAGAAGTAGAAAGAATTGAGCCAGCTGGGCTTCATAGGCTCAGGAAACAAGTTACAGAGGCAAAAGAAAAGCCACTGGCACTTAGTTACTTCAGTTTTATACTTGGCTTTTCTCCTAAATACTCCCAAAATCTTCTATTGAATTATCTCTTTTAAAAAAATCACTCTGCAAACTATCTTGTGCTATTTTTTTTGTTTTTGTTTTCTAATTTTTTTAAATTTAATTTTATATTTTTTGTTTTGTCACTTCAAACTGAAATGAGTTTTGAGCCTGATCCATTCTAACGGTAACCATAGTATTTTTTAAAAATAAATATCCTTCACTATTTTCATCTTTTGTGACTCTATTTTGGAAGCTGGTGACTGCTGTCTCATAGCAGATTGTATTTTTTATCTATCAGTAAAGCCAATATCTATGACACATGGTAAAGAATGACCTTGAGTTTTTTAAATAAATAAAGTACAATTTTCACTTATAAAATTGTATTAACATGTCTACATATTTTTAAGCCTGTTGACTTTGCTTCTGGCATCGGAAACCATGTTCAGGGAGCAATAAAGGCTGTCATTTTAAACTGTGTGTCCACAAATCCACTTGCAGCGTGCAATGAGCCATCTGCTCTGCCCAGGGATTTTTTTTTTCTTTTTCTATAACTATGTGTAACTGTGTAACTGTGTAACTGTGTACTGTGTAACTGTGTTGTCTCACATGGTAGTTTTATTTCAAATGATGTTTCATGCTACCCAGTTCCTTTGATACAATTTTCAATGCTTGTCCTATAAAAAAATTACTTCTGATGAACTAGATGCAAAATTCCAGGGTTAGATTAGTCCCTTCCCTTCTACCTGTTGCCTGTCATTTAAACAATGGATCTTAAAATATTAACAATCTCTACTGGAGCATAACTGTAATTTTAATAAATCTGATTGCTATTTGAAATCTATATGAATTAATATATTCAGAGCCTGGTTATTTCAAGGGGATGACATACTCTTTGCTGCTTCAGGCAGGGTCAAAAAACAGCAAAGTAATTTTAACAATTCTGTTTCTGAATGGAAGTGAGACCTACTTTCATTATATGGGCTTTCTTCCTAAGCCCCTACATTCTATTTGTTCTCTTCTCCTAATCCTGATGACTACTGAGAATTTAACAATCTGCACTGCAAAATTATAACCACTAATCTTTGTATAGTAGATCACATTTATTCTTAAAATAACATCAACATTCTTTCATAGTAAAAAGCAAAGGTTTTTCTTCTCTCAAATTCTTGGGGAGTAGTTCTGTTTATAACCAAACTGTCTTTTGAAATTACTTCCTCCCGACATCCTAGAGGAAGAGACATGTGTCAGGTATGATCTAAGTTCTTACAGCGCTCAGCCAACTCATTTGTATGCAATCAAATTGGTATCTACAGATGATTGCATAGTGCTGTCATCTCAGTATCGGGGGATAGTCAAAAAGATCTACTTTTTCATTACCAGCCTTTGAAGAAAATCCTACATCTGTCATCCAGTTAATAAACAAACACGGCAGTTTCATTTCAATAACAAATACCAGAAAACTTAGAGTCTGTGTTTTCCATGTGATGCAGATGGATCAATGCCAGCAACTGCCTTCAGAATTCATGGGATGAGGGTCCCTAGAAGTTTCCAAAGATGAGGAATCCTCCAATGTCTGTAATAAAGATGTGGGAGTACTTTGGAGATGTCATGTCAGAGGTCACCGGAGACCAGGAAACCTGGCCTCTGTGGGTGCAGGGCTTTTTCTGTCGTCAAATGCCCCAAATTCTTTTCCTCCTTCACTCCCTGCACCTGTTAAAAACCACTTTCTTGGGGTGGGTAGTAATACATTAACATGGTTATACTAATATATAACTAATCAAGAGTTTTAACCTAGCCAAGAATTGTTTGCAACATAGAAGGGGAACTCCTATAATCTCACGGCCAGCTGTGGAAAGATCACATTTCCCACTATAAACCCACAGAACATCAATGCCATGGCAGAGAGTATGACCATATAAAGGATTTCCAATAAACAGAATGAACGGCCAGGGAGGATAATGTTTCTAAGTAGGTATTCTTGCCTACTGCATATACTGTGGTTTATGATTATAACATTTTTAGAGAAATCACCATTTTTGGATTCTGTTTTAATGAAACCACAAGCTGACGAGGAATCCTCTCTGTTTTCTGAGTACTCTGTGCACACTGATGATGGGCAGAAGGAAACTAACATTTTAAATATTTTATATGTAGTTCCTTTAACCCTTACAAGAACCACATAAGGTAGGTTCAGTGGTCACCTCGTATTTACACAAACTGAACTCAGAGGAAGTAAATAATTTGTTCAAAATTCTTCAGGGTCAAAGACCAACACAAGTCTCTGAGTTGCCATAGTCTGAGCTGATCTTGCCCAAGAGGACCCAAAACAATAGAATTGCATTTCATTTTATCACTGACCTACACAAGGTAGTTGGATGTGACCTTTTTGACAGACTAGTCCATGCCCCTCACTTGACAGTTGAGACTGGAGACAGTAAGCTCACAGGGAAATGTCAGGCTCAGACCAGAGCCTGGGTGACTTCGCATGTGAGATACCATGACCACGGCGCTCATTTTTCTTCATTACTTTATAGGGGTCCAGGACTTCTGACACTCTGAACCATGAGAACATGAACTTTCAGAGGCTCATTAAGACATTTAACATATTTTGAGCTAATAAATTTTACTTCTAGGGAGCCAGACAACCTGGGTTCATGTACTGGCTCCATCACTTACTGTGGCGAGCCTTTGGGCAAGTTGCTTGTTCTCTCTTGACCCCTGTTTCTTTACCTGTGAAATGGGAATAATAGTAGTTACCTGTTTCATAGGATTAGTGTAAGAATTAAATAAACTAATACAAAATTTACCAAGAACTGAAACATATGGTAGAATTAACAGACGAGGATATTAAAATAAAGCCTACATCAAACGAAAAAACTTTTGCACAGTAAAGGAAACCATGAACAAAATGAAAAGACAATCCACTGAAAGGAGGGAACATATTTGCCAATGAGACAGTTGATATGGGGTTAATATCAAAAACTGATAAAGAGCTCAGGCAACTTGACACCAAAAAAAAAAAAATCCAATTTAAAATATGAACAAAGGATTTGAATAAACACTTCTTCAGAGAAGACATACCAATAGCCAATGGACATATGAAAAGACCCTCAATATCACTAATCATCAAAGAAATACAAATTAAAACCACAATGAGATATCACCTCATACATATCAGAATATCTATCATCAACAAATCAATAAATGACAAGGTTGATGAGAATGTAAAGAAAAGCGAACGCTCCTGCACTGTTGGTGTGAGTCCTGACTGGTGCAGCCACAGTGGAAAACAGTATGGAGTTTCCTCAAAAAATGAAAAATGGTATGATTTCATTCACATGTAAAAATCTAATAAACAAAATAA
>PVJD01008418.1:0-72751 GCA_004026545.1 Mormoops blainvillei
TGACAGCCGTGCACCATGAGGCAGATGGCAGAAGAGGTGACATTTGTTTCCAAAGAATCTCAAGGTGAAGCTCACAAGAGCGGCTCAATTGGTGCTTCAATTATAGGGCTGTTCTTCCTACGGGAAGTAACCTTAGTTGCTGGCTGCACACTTCAATGAGTGGCGTGTTCCCCTGCTTGGGGATGGGACTGCAAGTGGATTAATGAGAGCTGGTAAAGTCTGAGAGATGAAGGAAGGGTTATGTGGGAAACATGGGCTCTAGAACTTGTCACTCGACCAGGTGCATTATTCCCAGCCATTTAAATTATGAAATACAAGACCAATTTAAACTGACTTAAAGAAAAGTCAGGATTTACTGACACATGTAACTGGGGAGCTGGGTGGGTGATTTCAGGACAGTTAGATCTGCGGCTTCACACAGGGAAGGACATTGTCACTGCCTCTCTCCCTCAGCCCTGCTTTCCTTGGTTTTAGTTTCATTCCCTACATGGTGGTAAAGATGGTTACCAAGGGCTCCAGCTACCAGTTTAGCCACCCCAGAGTCAGGCATCTCTTTCTGTATAGTTCTGACGTTAGGACTTGTTTTCACTGATCTAGTGTGGGACGCGTGTCCGTCTCTGAACCAATCACTGCCCCTGGGATCTTCAGGGCCCAGACCTGGTACCCGGGCCTGGAGCCAGAGTCACGCCCGATTGGGGGAGGGGGACGGGGGTGCGAGGGGAGATTTACGGGGAAATTTGTGTGTTGCTGTCAGGTTCAGGAACAGAGAGTCAACAGGCAGTAGTTAAATGTCCACGACACAAATATTGACTCCCAAGCTTCAGGTTTCCAGCGGCAAATGAAAGGGAGAAGGGAGGCTACCAAAATGCCCCCTGCCCAGCACATCATCCTTCTCTGAAGGGTTAGGGATTAGAGGCTCTCTGACCAAAACCTACGGCTTTGGTGCTTACTCTGGAGTCTTTGAGTTATTTGTGGTTATCCCAAGCACTGGGGCTGAAAACACATTGGGACTAGAAAACACAAAGATGTTCTTAGGAGTATTCCCAAGGCTGGATGGATTCCTGGTCTAGGTTTCCCCTAAGAGAGGTAAAGTAATTTAAAAGTTTTTCTAAGAGCTTTATAATTCCTCCCCCAGACCTAAGGAAGCCAGCCTAATTTATTTTTATTCCATTATTGCCTCTGTTTTTAAAAAATTTCAGAACAGCCAGTGAATGACAAGCTGAACCCACACTTACGCATTCTGGTCCCAAATCAAGGGGGTCTCTTCGGTGCTCTGCTGTGGGTAAAGCAGCAAAGAACACTGGTGCCACTCTCCAGAAATGAGATGCTTGGAAAGATATTTTTGTGAGACTGAGAAATGCCTTTCATAATACACAGATTGAGTGGAGTCTACAGAGACTTGGAAAATGCTAGATCATAATACAGATTATATGATCATATCAAGCAAGCAGAGAGCAATTAATTCATCATTGCCAGCCCTTTTTACCATCTTTGAAAACAAGGACTGTGTGCAGACAAGTAACTTACCTCAGAAGCTGACAATTGCCGATTCTTGGTCTTACTGGGGAGGGATTATTCTGCAATGATGCCTATAGGCAAGGTCGTCAGGCATAGACCTATTTCCAAACAAACATTAGTAAGGAGGAGGAGGAGTTTAGTTTGGAAATGTGAAGACAAAAGAGAAAGGAGTCAGTTTTGGCCAGAGGAAAAGCTTGGGTGATGGCCCATAGTCATCTCTGTTCTCAGAAGCTGACTGAGAAGCAGTGGGTGGCGAAGGCACCCCTGACAGTCCCTGTCAGACGTAGATCGCTACCTCGGAGCAGGCTAGGAGATTTTCATGGGGCACCTGATCATTGCCCATTCCTTTTCTTTAGGAAGGTTCAGAAAGTTCAGGTAAGACACATCCTCTGCTCCCTTCTCAGGTCAAGAACATGACCCAAAGAGGGAACAATCTCTGGAAATGTCTACAGTGGTTGCTCAGTTTATCTGCCACACCTACTTCCTCCCCTATAACTTTTCTTTTAACTTTTTAAAAAAAGATTTTATTTATTTATTTTTAGAGAGAGGGGAAGGGAGGGAGAGAGAGAGAGAAACATTAATCAGTTGCCTCTCACATGCCCCCTACTGGGGGCCTGGCCCGCAACCCAGGTGTGTGCCCTGACCAGGAGTAGAACCAGTGACCTTTTGGTTTGTGGGACAATGCTCAACCTGCTGACTCATACTAGTCAGGACCTCCCCTACAACTTCTGTGTGCTTAGACCAAGAATGGCCCCTAACCAAGCCAGAAACCAAGTAAATTACTGTTTAGGGATTCTGAACTCGGAGACATAGAATTTGCCAACATGGTTGGGGAACATAAGGGAACAGATATGTGGAATCGAAGCTGAGGCAACAGGGCACCAGTTTCTGCAAAGCAGCCGCCGCAGGACAGATCAGACACACATGTTTTGTTTGGCCTACAGGTGATTAAACTTGAAATGATGGCCAACACTCAGACACTGGAATGGCTCACATTTTAAAATGGACGAGCTTCCAGGGCAAATTGCATGCAAGTTGTGACTACCTAAGAATGAACATGATGATAACATAGAGGTCAGATCTGAGTTGTGTTTGGGACTCTACAGACTTTTAAAACATCCACAGAAAGACCATTGCAGCTCCCCTGCACATATGTTCCCCTGAGGGTCCATTCAAGAGCGTCAATGGGCACAATCCCAACTCATCTGCTGCCTGTGGAGTTCTGCTCAGAGTAATTGGAGAACCTTCAGCAAACTTCCAGGAGACAAGATGAATGAAAAATTCTGTTTTCCATAGGCAGCCCAGAGTCCCCACTACTCCCTTTTGCTCCCCAGACCCTGAGCCTGAGAGACACATGTGATTTTCCATTTTGGACGCACTTTTCATGTGTGTAAGCCCCCACAGGGAGTGGGGCCTGTGAACCCTGCACTGACTGAAGGATCTCAGCTCAGGAGGCTTCCGTCGGGTCCCAGTTCCTGCCCCTCCTGAGGCCTGGTTGTTAGCAATCCCTGAATCCCCAAGACGTTTTCCATACCTAGAGTGAGCACTCTCGCTTCTCCCGGCTATCTCCACAAAATGCACAATCTATCTGAGCAACTTTAAGTGCTGTTTCTGACCTGGTAGCCAAAGGAGCTCTCACTAAAACACCCTCCGAGAGTTAACCTAGCCAAAGAAAGATGTCATGAGGGAGGAAACTAGGCTCTGTGGCCACGTTTCCATCACATCTTCTCGAGCCATCAGTCCCTTTAAAAAGACCCGCATGCACCATCCTGGTGGCCTCAGGACCCCTGTTGATGTTGACTCTTTCAGGCTTCTTCCCCCCCTACAGCATCTGGGCATAGCAAACCAGATCACAGAAGATATCGAGCTATAAAATGCCTTTACATTCTTTTCCCTTGGCCCCCACATTCTTGCTCAAGTTGTCAGCTTGTATATTTGGGAGATATAGTTTAAATGTTTACTGAATTTTGGTGACCTTTTTTACTGAGTCTGTTTATGGGTATATACAGAGAGAGAGAGAGAGAGAGAAGGAGAGAGGGGGAGAGAGAGAGAGAGAGAGAGAGGCAAGGTTCCTCACCGTTGGCACCCAGACACCTGGGTGTTTTTTGGCCCTTGCCCAAGGCAGTGGGTGAGCAGCATGTTTTAGAGCCATGCTGCAGTTCTTTGGTGCAGTTCTTTGCTCTTTTCTGTGAGTCAGAATCATGTGCTATCTAAAATAGTTGGTAAGTGTGGGCAGGGCAAACCAAACATAATAGCAGTTCATTGAATGCATTCCCAGGGAGACTGCGACCCTTCATCCAAAGCCTGAGCGGGGCTCCGTTGGGCAGCTTTGCGGGTCGGAATGAGCACACAGACCCAGGAAGCTGGCTGGTTCCGCTCGGCCTGGGAGAGCCACACGTGCAGCAGCACGCTGTGTCTTTAGGGAGGTGGGCGCAGTGGATTTGACCAGATGTCTAACACTAAGCAGGCCCGTACTTGTGGCTGGGCTTCCCTAGTGAAAGGCACAGAGCGTGTGTTTACCTAACAATGCATACACTCACTAATACAGTTCAAGACAGAGGCACATTTGGGATATTTACATTTTTAGAACATGTATTTGTTGATGAATCACCCTCCCCCCACCACGTATGCTTGTGCGAACGTGTTATTATGCTGTTCCCGTGAGGGCTCACGTGAAGATTGCAGGGCCAATGACTAAGTTCTAGATCCACCTGGGACCTGTAACGCCCAGCTGGCTGTTCAGCTTTAGACCATTGAAAGGGTGATCACATGACTGTTAGCAAACATATGTGAGACATGATGAAAGAAGGCTTCTGACTTGAAAAGGCCATGTGGTAATGAGCAAACTCCAGGCAAGCTGCCGCTGTAATGCATCAGAGCTCAGAAGGGACACCCTTTCCTAGAAGCAGCAGCAGCCATGCAAAGAGAAGTAGTTGTTAAAAGTATTGCAAAATATCAGTGCAACCAATGCTGAACACTTTCCGAGGATTAGATGTGGCAAGTACCTGTTGTATCAGAGAAAACGTTTATAGAGATTGCTCTGTAGCAGGCAAGGAGGAAGGTTTGCTGGACTAAGAAATACTTGATTACCATATTTGCCTTAGGCAGATATGTGACTGAAAGTTATCCTCTAGCGTCTCTTTCTGTACCATTTTCTTGACCTCTCTCTTGGCTATCACACATCCCACCTCACAACCATCCATGCTATAGGCAATCTTCACTCTGTCCTCTTGTAGCCCTCACTTTAATCCTAGAACGAGTATTTGCCACTCTGTTGAGTCTTCTGAGATGATCCTAAGACTTATTGTTAGCTGTGAAATAGACAAACATGTCCTCGTTTTAGTGACTATCATCAAAAGAGGAAGGGCCTGTGGGCAATAGGTGGATTTTCTTTTTTACTTTTTTGAAACTACAAATCATGGTTTTAGGCAAGCAAGCTGTGCTTAAGGCAAAGAAAATAGCAAATGGCATATTCGACAGGAGACCAGAAGCACACAGCCATCCAAATAGAAAGACAGTTTCCCTGAAAGGGGCTCAAATTGTCGTTAGGTGTTGCTGCTTTTTTGTTAGGGATTTTTGTTTTGTTTTATTTTTGAAAACCTGACATTTCCCCTCCTTTGGTGCCTACAAATACAGAAGCAGCACTGGTTGGCATTTAGCACCTCTTTGGGACCGACTATAGTCACTATAGCTCCCTGGTAAGAGTTTATCTGAGGATCCCTGTCTCCTTTATTTATGAGGACAATTTAAGTGACAAGAGAGCTCTAACAAATTACAATTTAGTTGGAAACTTTGCTCTCAGACTGTAGTTGTTATAGCTTAAATTTTACCTTGTCACCGGCAAAGGCTAACATTGAGCCCAAGCTCCATATAAATACAGAAATATCATCTGAGTGCTTTATTGCTTAAATTTGCTAACTTTTGAGAACAATGTCATGGAGACTTAGAAAAGAAAGATTCTAGGATTATTAAACTTGCTAAGATTTTCACTGGTTCTCAAATTATTTCTGAAATGATCACATTTGGAGACCTGCCCTATGCGATGTTTCCACCTGTTATAGCCCAATGAAGTGGCCATTTCAAATAACTCCAGCAAGAATGATCCTATTCTTGCTTGATAACCCCCCCATAAGACTTCCTTTGCTTCAAAGTAATTTACTTTGGCCTCTTTATTTACTTATTAATGTCCCAGTGCTCAAGGAATGTAGTAAGAATTATTTGTCATTTTTTATAAGAAGAATTTAAAAATATTGAGAATGCAGAACTAGGGCACATTTCCTCTGAGTTGTAGGTCTGCTCCTTTTTCTCCTATCACAATTCAATCAATTCTCTTGCTCATATTTTCTAATTTCTTTCTTATTCTAAATGTTTTCTTTGAATTTATCCTAGTCTCATGCACTTCTCGACCTTTCGGCCAAGATCAAGCCCATTTATCCCACCCTCAAATCCTCTGCCCCTCCAAATAAATTGATTTTCTGTTCTCTTCCCAGAGTCTTTCCAGTCAACATCTGACCTTATATCCTCCTTATTTCTTCTACGTCATGGCTTCTTCCTCACAAAATCATAATTGGGGGGGCATCTGCCACCCATGCAACACTGGCTTGTGGAATATATGATAAATTTCCAAAGCCTTACGGTTTGACAGTAGCCAATTCTGTATCAATGTGGCCTGATGCCTTAAAAAAAAGATTTTATTTATTTATCTTTAGAGAGTATGGAAGGGAGGGAAAAAGAGTGGGAGAGAAACATTGATGTGAGAGGGAAAACATGGATTGGCTGCCTCTTGCATGCACCCCTACCAGGGATCTAAGCCACAACCCAAGCATGTGCCCTGACCAGGAATCGAACCAGTCCTTTTGCCTTACAGAAATGACCTTTTGCCTTACAGAAGGACACCTAACCAACTGAGCCACACTGGCCAGGGCATAATGTTCTTCTCATTTAACACAACATTCTGATTACCTTCAGGGGTTTCCAACCTCTGGCATCTCTGGGCCACACGGGAAGAAGAGGAGTTGTCTTGAGCCACACATTAAATACAGTACAACACATAGTCATAAAAAAATCTCATAATGTTTTAAGTAAATTTACGATTTTGTGTTGGGCCGCATTCATAGCCATCCTGGGCTGCATGTGGCCCGCAGGCCGCAGGTAGGACACCCCTCCTAATCCTAGGCCCTTTGGAGTCCTTTGCCACCACCACAACTTTTGAATCTTTCTTCCAGTCTCCTGATATTATGACAATTTTCTAAGCTTTGCTGAAGGGCGGGTGGTGCCCCCATGTCATGATATTCAAGTCCCCTTACATACCTCCCCAGTCTCTTCCCTAATACTGACTCCCCACCTGCACTCTATTCAAATTCAATATTCATTCTGATTACCTGGTGTTTCCCTACTGCTTGCTGCAGAAGGCATTGCTGTAAAGTTGTCTAGATGGTCAAGGACTTCACAAGATCATAGGCCTGGACCTAGATTTTAGGCCTAATGGGAGGATAAGGGCATCCCACAATTGTACCCAAGCATGTTCCCAATCTAGCTTAAGCTACTAATATAAAATGTAGCCATTTTTTAGAGAAATGCACTGTGCTTTGGGTCACCTCATCTCCAAAATCCATTTAACTGGCTTATTTCAGATTTTTAACTAGAACCAAACAAAAGCTATTGAAGACTAGAAAATGGGAAACAAATATATCATGATCTCATTGCAAGTTGGTTTCCCAACCTGCATACTTGAAATGAGCATCATTAGCTGAGTTTAATACAATTGAGATATCAGCGAATTTGAACAACCAGCCACACAGGAAAAGATGTTTAAACAAGCTTCCAAAAATCAGTAACTAGAGTGACATTTGATGTGGCATTTGGTGAGCAACACAGATCAAATGAAAAATGTTGGTTAAACATGGTGATGACTCATGATAAAATAATGCTAAACTATCCGTTGCTTAAATATCCATGCGTGGGAGAAAAAGGTGACAAGGAGGGCAAAGCCTTTTGTGATGAAAGTTCCAGCTGGTGAGACCGCCAGGTGGTTTTGAACTTCTGCTGAACCCTGATTCAAAGGCTGGCCCTCTCAGAGCTAATTAGCTCGGTTACTTTAGGAAAGTGATTTCCAGGAGCATTTGTAATACAACGAACATAGCAAATTCGCATAGCCCCCACCCCTTGTAACTAAATCAAAATTCTGTCTTAAAGCTCCCCAGATAATTCGAATGTGCAGTCAGAATTGAAAACCACAGCTCTAAGAGGTCTGATGACTTTGTATTTTGAGGGTGGACAAGCAAATCTGGTTTCATTTTAGGACGGTGGGCTAAGTATATCCTACAGCTTCTTCATTCAAGCAGCAAGGGCCTCAACTGATAATCCTAAATAAGTGAAAATTTCAGTAAACTAGGACCCGGAATAAATCCTAAGACACGGGATGTAGACTGGATTGATGCCAAAACAAAAAGTCCACTTTAAAACGTGCACAGCAGACTATTGCAACAAAGGTAAAGGGAGCATCAAGGTAGCTCCATCCCTAAAGGCGGTAAATGCCAGAGGCCGGGGAGTACCAAGGGCTGTCGCCTTGTAGGTCCTTGGGACACCACTGCAGGAGGGGCCAGAGGTTCATCTTCCTTTGATGCCCTTTCATGTACCCTTGAGCCAAACAGCAGCGAGGGTGTCAGCCTCCAGGTGGGACTTGTGATCAGGGAGCCCAAATCAGACAGGCACGGCCATGCGTCCTGAGGCTGGCCATTGCCAGAGGAATGGGGTACCAGAACTGAACACCTCTGAGAAATCTCACCCAGTGACACCCTTTTTCACTGTCACTCAGAACAGGCCAGAGGACAATTCAGACCAGCAATATCCCTAAGCAGATGACACCCAGATGACAGAGAATGCAGTCTAATGGAGAATCTCAACCAAATACAATACAAAACAAATTGTTTTAAACGATTACAGAGTCAAGGTCACCACACATTTGAGGAAGATCCACACTACAAAAGATGACAAACACAACAAAATGGATGAACGAACATCCAATGAAGAGAAACAGTATAGAGCAGGAATTAAGACTAGGGTAAGCAAGCATTTCTAATGCGTGTGTGAGGGCGCAGCGGTCACCGTCAAATCAACCAGAAGCCGTGGAAATTAAAATGTGATTTCTTACAATAAGAAACTAAATAAGCAGATGGAATTGATTTCCTTTCTGAAATTTAATTTTATCATCATAAAAACTAATGTATACCCTATAACCTAGTGCCTAGTGATTTGTAAGTTGAATAGGTTACTTTTTTGGAAAGTACACAATTATATTCAAATAAGAGTTTATAGAAAGTATTTTGAAGAATGAAATATTTTTTGTATTCTTTTAAAAAGACTTGGTCCATTTTGAAATATCATCAGTGAATGAAAAATAAAATCAAAAGAAAGAAAAACAAGTTTTTCCCCAAAATACATTTAAAAAAAAATACTTGCTGGTATTTGTAATTTAAGTGTGTGGAGTAGAGTGGGCCAAATTTACAAAGTCGATTAATAACAGCTTGTAAAAGCACTTGCTTCATTTGCTTTAGCACCAAGTAAAATAAGAGTAAATACACCATTTAAGATTTGGTCAGGTTTCTCCTCCACCTCTTATATTGCCCCACGCCTCCTCGCAGGCCGCAGCGCATAAGCGTACTTCCGCCTAACCCCACCAAGGAGCCTAAAGTAACGATTGAAAAATGACTGCTCAGATTATGTACACGGGCAGGATTTTTTCCCCTTTAGGTAGGATGTCAATGAACACTAGCAGGTATCAATCTCTTTAATGAGAAATAAAGAACTCCTCCTTCAGCAAACTCATTTACTTTCCTGGTCCTTTAGGACCCATCATATAAAAAGCGTTTTTATTGCCGAATCTGTTTACTAATTACGACTGTTGTTGTTTTTTTTTGTTGTTAAGGAAATTTTCCCCCAGGCATACCTATTTCTATTTTCTGACAAATTATGCATATTTTGTGTACTGTTGCAAGCTTTCTTTTATTCATTCTTCTTTTAATACTTTAATCTGTTACTCTTCAAGGCATATCAGATCAAAAAGAGAACTGGCAAGTTGATCCTAAAGCACACATTTCTTAATCTGAGTAACTTCTGAGAATGTAAGACTTCAGTTACATTTTCTATTAAAGAAAATTCATTCAGCTTTGGTACTTGACCAAGAACTTACAACATTAATTTCTAACAGGTTATATCTCCAGTGCACATGTATTTGCAAAAGAAAACAAGCCATATCAAAGTAATTTTTTCCTAAATTCCATTTGATACATTTTTTATAGCAAATTGAAAATTCTGAGTAAACCAAAGTTATGTTTAACAACAAAATAAATGTAGCTCAGAAACCCATCTTATAGGTTTCTTAGTTTAAAGCAACAGTAAATTTGCATTCTACAATGGATCTATAAACCCAGTTTTTTTTTATCTGGAATCTTATGGACATAGTATCTTACAAAACCATGTCCCACATGCTAGAATTTTTTTTTTTTTTTTTTGGCATCTGGCTATGCAAAAGCTGTTGATGAGAGACTTTGTCCCAATTAGTATAATTTTTTTATTTTTCAGGAAAATATGGAAACCATATCAAACAGTCTTACTGAACAAGAGTTAGATTGCTATCAGTGCCTCTGTTAATTTTGCTCTAAAAGAATTTTTAAAAGTCTAGATATCTCTGATGTTTTTGAATTACACACAGAAGATAGCTTGATGAAATACACTAGACAATTTCAAAAGATAAATCTTACTATCTGACTCATTTGGCATATCTTTACTACCCAGAATAAAATCCATAGAAATGAAACTAATGTAATCTTCAAAAAATTCATACATGGTGGAGTCTTAGGATGAGGAGTTTCTAAATGAAAGAAGGTGGAGATTCTCATCCTGCTAATTACAAGCATTTTTCCTCATGAGGATGCTGGCATATTTGTGGAAGTTTTGTTTGCAGGCAAGCGTGTATACAGGGCCAGAGCATGTTGGTTTCTGTTCCAGAGAATGTTTCCAACACCCCCTTTTTCTGGTAATGTTCCAGGACCGGTTTTGTTTGGTCTTCGTAAGCCTTCAGTCTCTTGATAAGTGTCTCTGGTCTATCATCTTCACGCTGAATGAGAGGCTCTCCAGTCAGATCATCCACACCCACCACTTTGGGAGGGTTGAATTCAACGTTGTAGGAGCGACCACTGGCCGGATGAACCCAGCGAGCAGCGAGGCGTTGCATGATGACCTCAAAGGGCACGTTCAGGTGCATCACCAGGTGTATCTGATGACCTTTATCCAGGGCTTCCGCTTGCGGGAGAGTCCTGGGGAAACCGCACAACAGCCAGCTATACCGAGTGAGATTTTCCAGTTCCCGAAGTATCAGCCGAGTCATGATGCCGTCCGGGATGAGCTTCCCCTGGTCCATGAAAGCCTTGGCCAGTACCCCGATTTCTGTGTCTCTCAGCACGTTGTCTCGGAGCAGATCCCCGCTGGAGAGCTTCTTTAGGTGGAAGTGTTTGATGATGAGCGATGATAGGGTGTGCTTGCCGGAGCCGGGAGAGCCCATGATCACTGTGCGTAGGAGCTGCCTACAAGCCGCCATGGCTGCGCAGCCACGCCCAAGCCGTGGCGACCGTTGGGCCACCGCCTGGCCTGCGCGCTCCCGGGCTACCCCGCTGGAGGCCCGCGGCAGCGCCGCGAGGACGCGCGCCAAGAGTGTGCAGCCTGCAATGGAAATGGATTTTTTTTTTAATGGATGCTGCCGAAAAGCCAATCCGTGAATTCAAAAACGGAGCAAAGGAATTCTCCCACAATGCAATATAAAGAGCTGAAGAGAGGGTAAATAGAAAAGGAAAATTAAGAAACATGAAGTGTAGATTCAAAAGCTCCACCGTTCACAAGTAGAAAATGGAGAGGATGGAGGGATGCAGTGTCTCAAGAAATAATTAAATAGACAAGAATTTCCCAGAATTAAAGAATGATATGAGTTGCAAGAATAGACAGTGAGAGTGCAGAGCATCTGGCAGCAAACGTTGGCAGAGGTGTGGGCAGATAGGGTTCTCACACTCTGCTGGCGCGGCGTCCCCGCTGCTGGTTTGGAAGGCGGCTTGGCAGTGGCTATGATTTTTTTTTTTTGAAAATTACTTCTTAGCACCTTCCTTAGACAAACACTCTCACAAAGCAACAAGAAAGGACATATAGGATGTTCACTTCACCCTTATTTATTATAGTGAAAAATTGTTAAGAATCTAAATGTCTACTAATAAGAGACTGGCTAAATGAATCTTAGCCATACTATGGAATATTATGCAGCAGCCAAAAAGACAGAGGCAGATTTCTGTGTGTCAACATGAAAAGATTTCTAAGACATCGTAACTGCATACAGTTGCAGAATGATATCATTTATGTTCAGTTTGTGTTAAAGTGTCAAGTAACTTATGTTTAAATATACCTATTAAGTGAACTGGGAAGCCACGTTTCAAGCAGTGGAAAGACATAACTTGAGTTTTGTTTTTAAAAGATTGCGTGTCTCCAAGAATGGAAGCAGGGATGCTGTTGGAGGCTATTCAACAGACCAGCAGGAAGGTAAGAAAGTACTATTTTAATTAAAAAATTCTCCAATATGAGTGAGATTGAACATCTTGTCCTTGGTTTTGTATTTTACTTTCATGTAAAATTCTTAAATTGACAATTACGGGCTTCAATCACTTCCCTGGGAAAATATTTTAGGTTTTGTTTACTCCACAAGCTGTGACACAGGCCTTTCGCTTTGTCTTGGGAGGTCCAGTCACACTGGCTTAATACGGCAACAGGCCATGCATCACGTGGTGCTAATGCTAATTGGAGGCTGCTGAGCCACCAACCCTGCATCCACTTCCTTCTCTTCCATTCATGAGCCAATTTATTTCTTTGAAAGATCCATAAAATAATCTGATGGGTTGTTCTCATTCCATAAGCAAGAGTGAAAGCTATTTCCAGAATAAGGATTTGGGGAGGAGAAGCCTAATTTTTGTATTTGTATTTTCTGGCAGCAGAGTAGCCCTGCCACTCTAATTTCTCAGATTTCTTTTCTTATTGTTTCTGCTGTTTTTGGCCTTTGAATAGTGTTGTGATCTCCCTTATTGTTTCTCTACCCAAAAGAGTTACACTGAATACCTAAGAAGATTCAAAAGGTAGATGCATATTTAATAGGAATTTGGCTCACATCCTACAGCAAAGGAAGAAAATGATGTTATAATTTGAAACAGTATTTTTCATAATACTAACTGATTTGCATAATAAACCAGCACGCTATTACTGTCTTTTAGGATAACTAATTACATACATGAAAAAGGATCCCACCAAGACCTTTCTCTCCTGGCTAGATTTAGACTTCTAGTATATTTAACCTTTACTTCAGATTTCTCATTTAGTACCTGACCGATCTCAGAATATCCCGGAGAGTGTCTGTAGAGAGTGGGCAGCGTTTGCTTGGCTCTGGGTGTGAGTGCGAGAGCACAGGCTTTGGGGGCCTAGTGCGGGCACACTCCACGTTGGCCCCTGAGCACACACTAGACTCCTAAGCGTAGAGTCATTTCTGGCTCCTGAGACCACCTTCCTCCTTTTTCTAGGCTGATGTCACATAAGCTGTTTGAGACAAATGATTCTGAAGCTTGTTCTTAATAGCAACTGATAAAGGATTCTTTGACAAAAAAAACAAACATAACCTGTAGCCAAGTAATATCATCTAATATATTTGACCTCATTTAGTAATAATAATAATAATCTCTAATGTCAACCCAAAAGTTCATTGAAATTTTCTAGGTATTTCTTTACAGTAATGGAAGCCAAATGGCTGAGCAGCAAAAGAAAAACAGGAGTTGCTCCTCCGATTAGTCCTAGTGTTACGTTAGTAATCATTTTGAGGTGAAAATTTTCAAGTTAACTTATTGCCTGCTCCTTAAGGGAGAGCGAGCAGTTTAGGGCATCCAAGGAGACAGAGCTAGGAACCACAAGGAAGGACAGCCGGCGAGATGCTCATTCATGGATTCAGCCACTTTCAGTGGGCATTTATCTGTGTGGCTAGCTGTTCGAAGCCCATGAGGAAGACTGAAGTCTGAGGGTCTGTTCTCATGATGGTGGCCTTCTAGTGGGCATTATGGGCCAGTGTTGCCCAAGTGATCCTCTGGGGAAAGTGAGATGATTTTAGGTCTCTGCCAAAGAATGTTCCCCTCCCCTACCTCCAGGTTTGATAAATGTGTTTTATTTTGTGTTGTTATACTATTTAATTATGGAAATTTCAAAGTTACGTAAAATTAGAGAATGGTATAGTCCTATGTACTCATCTCTAGTTTCAGCCATGGTCAACATTATGCCAGTTTTATTCTACCTGATTTTTTTTTGAAGTATTTTCCAACATGTTTTATCTTATATTTTTTCCTGGAGTATTTTAAATAATAATACTTCTTAATTTTAATGATGAATGTGTATGTTTTAATGTGTATAAGAAAACTATAACTAACACATCAACCTAATACTTCAGGGTATTTTTGCTTAGGACAAAACTTAACTATAAATTTAAGTTTTCAAACAGCTACACAGATAGGGCACAGTTCAACAAAGGAGTATATAAATGACTAAAGTTTATGAGCTATTATTAGAGGAAACAAGAGATTAAGAGGAGGTAATAGATGTTCCTCTTTATCTTCCCTCCCTCAGGAAGGTTAGGATGGTTACAAGAAATTCCTTCTTCTCTAGAAAATGTTTAGCACCGTCCTGGCATTTAATAAACACCTACAAAAGAGAAGGTAATACTGTTTTTGGAAGACATCTTTGAATCCAGGGAATTGATACTGGCTAACATTTATTAATCAACTACTGTGTGCAGACATTGTACTGGGAGACTTATGTATATTATCTCATTTTCTCCTCACAGTCTTACTGTGAGTAGATGTTATGATCCCCATTCTTGGAATTAAAAAATTCAAGCTCAGAGAAATTAAGTAACTTAAAGTCACAGATCTATTAAGTCACAGGGCTAGGACTTGAATTCAAGCCTCCCTTCCTCTGAGTCCATGGTGTTTTCCACCCAGCTCCCTAGACGGCCAGGGCCCATTTCCCAACCATGAGGCGGCAGCTGGGGAAAGAAATAGGTAAGTGGAGTTTGGAGGCCTGGTGTAAACCTGATTCTTCCATTTGCTAAGGTCGTGGCCTTGATCATTTCACTTCACTTTTTCTGAGCCTCTGTGTCATATGCATAAAATAAGGACAGTAATACTAGTTGCTCAATTTGCAAGCACAAAGGGAAATGATTTGCATGGAAGGCTGACATGGCAGGCACTAATGGTCGGTACTCTATCCGAAGGCAGTAACAGGGCCTGTGACCCTGAGTAATCCCCGTCCCTGCAAAGACGATGGAGCTGGCTCTTGAAGTCCTGCTAGGGATAACGTTCCAGAATTTGTTAGGATGAACCACAGTTACTATTGCTGACTCTGAAGGTAATGGAAATGACTAGATGAACTTCCATTCAGTGTGATTTTACTTATAATTATTTATCATCGTCTTCGTCTGCGTTCCTGAGGAAGCAGGGCCTGACAGTGCCCTGGTGCTGCTGTTTGTCAGGAAGCGCAGTCCCGGGGCGCAGAAGCCAGAGACGCAGAGTGAGGCTGGGGAAGAGGGGGAGCCCTGGGCAGGCGTAAGGGAGCTAGTCGTCGCTCCGCGCTACTACGGCTCTGTCTGTGCTCCCAGAGGCCGCATCTTAGACGGACTGTTTAGAGTGAAAAAAAGAACAGATTTTTCTCCCATTTGGCAACATTTTGACCATGAGATGTTCATTCCTCTGCGGTTCTTGGCTGTGTTCATTCTGGGCTCTGAAGCAAGGTTCCCCATGTCCCTCCTCTTGGGCTTCACAGGGAAGCCCGGGATGGGTGCTGAGAGGCGTGTGGCATGGGCATGAGGCTGGCCTTTGGGCAGACGCACCTGCAAGAAATTGGAGCTGGTGGCCATGGTGGCATTTGGAACAGGCAACAGGTGAGGCCGAGCAGACCTGAAGTTGTGTAGGCATGTGATACAATACTTACACCCAGTCAGCTTCCAAACAGAATCGGAAGGGGCTTACTTCATAAAATAAGGATGATGATGAAAGGGAAAATAATCCATAGAAATGGGAAAAAAAGACCTCAGTTTCTTATTCTGAAAAGGGAGGGTAATAATAGTACTTACCCATAGGGTTGTTGCAGTGATGGAATGAATTCAAGAAGTTAATATTTATAAAGCATTTAAAAATATATGTGGCATATAAAAGCCACTATGTAGATGTTTGTTTTAAAAAATAAAATACTAGCTGCATGAGCTTAGATGGCTTCTACAACTGAGCATTAAATTTACCTATGAGCTTTCTAGCAGTTAAGGAAAAAAAGTAAATATGATCAAAATGAGCCTGCTAATTCTGAAAGAAAGTAAAGAATTTACCCGGCATGAAAACCTAAAGGAACTTGATCCCAAGGGACATTAAAAAGCAGGATAAATAATGTTTTCAAAATGGTTTAAGTATGGCTAATTCTTTTGCTGACACTTTACCAGATATACCTCCTTCTTCTGGAAGCTAAGATAAAGAAGTTCAGATTTATAGTTTTCCAATGTGTTACTCTGAGTCGGTGGTTCCCAAGCAGGAGCAGTGTTGCCTCCCAGGGGACACTTGACAATGTCTGGTGATATTTTTGGTTGTCACTATGTGGGGCAGGAGGTGGAGGGGTGAGGGGTAAGGCTACTGGCATCCAGTAGATGGAGGCTAGGGGTGCTATTAATATGGCATGGGACATACCTATACTAAAAAAAATTATTTGTGGTTTACCTGACATTCAAATGTAACCGGGAACCCCGTGGTTTAATTTGCTAACTCTGGCAACCCCAGCTGCTAAGCTTTCTACACTGCATAGGATAGCCCTCCGCCACAAAGCATTGCCTGGCCCAGCGTGTGAATGCTGACAAACGCTGACCTAAATGAAGTAGAGATCTTTGCATATTTTTCTAGAGGAATGGAGATATAGTATGGATGTTAAAATATCTTTTCCTTAGTCACACCTAAGACAGTTAGTTGACAATTTGTTCCTGGTCCAAACCTCTGGCCTCAGCCTAGTTTATTTATGTCTGTGATGCTGATGGAAGCTCAAGTCCTGCCTCCAAAAACAAGTGACAAAGTGGACATTGTATAGGGAGCTTCTTAAGCATCCTCATTGCTCTTCAAATATCTTCTGTCCATACCAATAATCTGACAGTTACTACCTACTGCCTCGTCTGGTTACTTGGAGAGATTTATTGTGTAAACAGTCCAGAAATATTTATCCAGACTCATGTTGAATAAGGTGATTTGGACAGTAAAAAAGGCAGCAGAAAATAGAGCCTGCAGCACTGGCGGGGCTTGCATTTCAGTGGCGGAAGTAATTCAAGGGAAGGACGTTCTCTGTCCTTACGTGGGATTAAGTTAAGGTTAGGGGTTGACTGAAGCACAAGCTGGGACAGAGAGCTGGGTGAAGTCCATTTTCCAGAGGAGGGGGTGTGAGTGTGGGCAGTCGCTGGGCTCCAGGGATATGTGGTCTTTCCCAGCGGAGGGTCCCAGCTGCCATGTGGCTCTGGACAAGGATCATAGAAAGGATTTGGCAAAAAGTCAGATTTTTTAATCCCCCATTTTCTTAAACTCCTGTTGCTGCCTGTTGCCAGAGTCCATATCACCCTCCTTTTTTTTTTTTTTTTTTTAGACACTTCATGCAGTGAGAAGTAAATAATACATCACAAAGGAATTATTCTCTAAGTAGAGCTGCAAAAGGCAAAAATGTAAACTCCCTCATGAAAATATCGATGAGCTAGTCTTTCAGCTCCACCTGCTTCCCAGGCCCACCTAGAATGAGATAAACAGAGATTAGTGGCGTCTTCAGTTATTGCCCAGAGGATGTGCATTGCATTCAGCAAACTGTAGCGGGTGCATTGCTAACCATGAAACGGCACAGAAAAATGGGAAAATCAGTGACCAGCGGCTCTCCTGAGCTAAATTGCCATTTGAGAAGGTGGAAGATGCTCTGTACCCAGTGCTGGCTCACCTGAGGTTTTACAAACACCTTCTTATTGTTAATCCACATTTACCTTTTTTGGCCTCTCCTTAATCATTTCTTCGCTGTGGGGAAGTGGCCCCTGCATTTCCAACTTCATGCCACACTAAATAAAATGAAAGGCAGAACTGTACTTGATGGGATGTAATGTAATACCAGATGTTCACACCGGTGACCCTGATTCACCCAGAAAGGATTCAGTGACACGTAGTGTCCTCTGTTCAGAGGTCAGGGAATTTTATCATCTACTTTTGAAAGCTTGCCATAAAAAAAATAGCTGAAAATACCTCTTTTAGTCTGTGATTGAAGGATTAGTTTCAATATTCTGAAAAATTGATCTCCGTGGTACACTTCCTTCTCCATCTGGGCAGGGAAACAAGGTACCACTCTACTTTCACAATGTGCTGTGGTTCTCGAAGGCACAGATGACTTCTCTTTTTCTGTTTCATTTTGAATTGGATGGTTCTCAGTGGCACTGCCATTTTTAAAAAATAAACTTTTTCTGATAGAATGGTATTAGATTTACAGAAAAGTTGTGTAAACATTCATTTTCATATACCCCATCATCCAGTTTCCCCTATTGTTAACATCTTGCCTAACAAGGTACACTTGTCGGAACTAAGAAACACACTGGTATATTACTATTAATTAAATTCCAGATTCTGTTTAGATTTCACCACCTTTTGCATTAATGTCCTCTTTCTGTTATAGAACCCATCCCATCCCAGGAAACCACACTGCATTTAGTCCTCATGTATTCCCCAGTCTCCTCCGATCTGCAACTGTTTCTCAGGTCATTGTTTCCCTCCCTCCCTCCATCCTTCCTTCCCTGAGTATGTTTACTGACTTTAGATAGAGAGGAAGAAAGGGGGGAAAGAGAGAGAGAGAGAGAGAAACCCATCAATTGCCTCCCATATGCACCCCAACCAGGGATCGAACCCACAACCTAGACATGGGCCCTGACAGGGACTGAACCCACACAACCTTTTGGTGTACAGGATGACTCCAATCAGCTGAGCCACCCAGCCAGGGCTCTTTCCTGTCTTTCTTGATCTTGACAGCCTTAAGGATCAAGTTCTGATTCTTATCTGATCAAGTTCTTCATCCCCACTCTTGATGTCTGACTTCTGACCTGCCTTTAGCAAAAATCCCAACAGCAAATTAGGCAAAAAGCCCAAACCCTTGATGTCTCTCTTGTCCTAGTATTTTCAGTCCACTGACCTCCTCACTCTGCTTGTTGGCTGTGTTTCCCCAGCTGTATTTGACGTATTTGGAACGGAGCTCAGTTCTATACAGAAGTCTCTTTCCTACTGCACTAGTTACTGAATAAAATCTGCCCATACAGCCAGACTTTAACTAGAGTATGGTTTTAATTCTCTTTAACAACTCCTTAAGCCCTAGATGAGGTTAGGATTCCTATCATACACCTTTTCTACTTCCCCTATCATGATTCTCATTATACTTTCTTATAACTTCTTCTGCAAACTTTTTTTTTAACTAAACAGCAAGTGTGCTGAAAGCAAGGATTAGGTCCACTTCACCATTGTATGCCCAGCACAGCGCAAAGCTTGGCACATGTAGGACAGCCAAAGTTTGTAGAATAATGGAATGAGTTTTGGATGTTGCTTACTCACCTGTATGGAATGTCCTAGCAGGACAGGAAGTTTTAGGCAGTTTGGGGTATGATCAGAAGTTAGTGTATTTGGGACTTCTGGCCAAGATGAAGGAGCAGATAAATATGCTTTGCCTCCTCACACAACCAAAAGAAGGACACCAACCAATTCAAAAACAAAAAAACAATCAGAACTGACAGAAAATTGAACTGTATGTAAGCCTGACAACCAAGGAGTTAAAAAAACATTCATTCAGACTGGTTGGAGGGGAAGGGATGGGCAGCCAGGGTGGAGAGGATGCATGGCAAGGCGGCAGTTGGTGAACCAGGCCGGCGAAGTGGCAGCTATCAGCCCAGGTGGTCCCACATTCATGTGCAGACAAACCAGAAGGAACAACTGGGGAGCAAGATAGACTATGCAACCCAGGGTTCCAGTGTGGGGAAAGAAGGGCTCAAAACCTCTGGCTGTAAAAGCCTGTGGGGGTTGTGGCAGCAAGAGAAATTTCCAGTCTCACAGAAGAGTCCATTAGAGGGGCCCACAGGATCCTAGAATGTACACAAACCCACCCACCCAGGAATCAGCACCAGAAGGTCACAATTTGATTGCAGGTAGTGGGGGAACTGACTGAAAGCAGGGCGAGAGCAGAGCAACTGGCATTGTTCCCTTTTTGACACCTCCCCATGTACAGTGCCGCAACGCAGCAAAGGGGGTTGCTCCACCCTGGCAAAGACCTAAGGTTCCTCCCTTTATAATGTAACTGGTACTCTGATACAAAGAAATATGGCCCAAATGAAAGAACAGATCAAAACTCCAAAAAAGAACTAAGTGACAAGGAGATAGCCAACCTATCAGATGCAGAGTTCAAAACACTGGTAATCAGGATGCTCACAGAAATGATTGCGTATGGACACAAAATAAAGGAAGAAGTGACGGCTCTACAAAGTGAAATAAAGAAAAATATACTGGGAACTAACAGTGAAGGGACGGAAGCTGGGACACAAATGAATGATTTGGAACCCTAGGAAAAAATAAACATTCAACCAGAACAGAATGAAGAAACAAGAATTCAAACAAATGAAGGGAGCTTAGGAACCTCTGGGACAACTGTAAATGTTCCAACATCAAAATCATAGGGGTGCCAGAAGGACCGAAGGAAGAGCAAGAAATTGAAAACTTATTTGAAAAAAATAATGAAGGGGAACTTCCCCAGTCTGGCAAAGGAAAAAGACTTCCAGGAAGTCCAGGAAGCTCAGAGAATCCCGAAGAAGTTGGACCCAAGAAGGAACACATAAGACACATCATAATTAAATTACCCAAGATTCAAGATAAGGAGGGAATCTTAAAAGCAGCAAGAGAAAAGGAAACATTACCTACAAAGGCGTTCCCATAAGACTATCAGCTGATTTCTCAAAAGAAAGCTTGCAGGCAAGATGGGGCTGGAAAGAAGTATTCAAAGACATGAAAGGCAAGGACCTACATCCAAGATTACTCTATCCAGCAAAACTATTATTTAGAATGGAAGGGCAGATAAAGTGCTTCCCAGATAAGGTAAAGTTAAAGGAGTTCATCATCACCAAGCCCTTATTATATGAAATGTTAAATGGACTTATCTAAGAAAAAGAAGATCAAAACTATGAACAGTAAGATAACAACAAATTCACAGCTCTCAAGAACTGAACCTAAAAAACAAAAACAAAAGCAAACTAAGCAAATAACTAGAACAAGAACAGAATCACAGAAATGGAGATCACATGGAGGGTTATCAGTGGGGAGAAATGGTAGAGAAAGGTATAGGGAATAAGAAGCATAAGTGGTAGGTACAAAATAGACAGGGAGAGGTTAAGAATAGTATAAGAAATGGAGAAGCCAAAGAATTTATAAGTACAACCCACGGACATGAACTAAGGAGGGGGGAATACTGGAGGGAGGGGTGTGTGCAGGGTGGAGGGAGATAAAGGGCAGAAAAAAAATGGGACAACTGTAATAGTGTAATCAATAAAATATACTAAAAAAAAAAAAAAAAAGGAAGGTAGCGTAGTTGCCCTGTGCCATGGATGGGATGAATCTGTGTTTACTTCTGTGCCATTGACAACTCGGGGCCTGGTCTGCCCTGCAACAGAAACACTGACCTGACTTTCTCTAGCA
Source organism: Mormoops blainvillei (assembly GCA_004026545.1). Lineage (NCBI taxonomy): Eukaryota > Metazoa > Chordata > Mammalia > Chiroptera > Mormoopidae > Mormoops > Mormoops blainvillei. Next base: position 21,357 of record PVJD01008418.1, read on the forward strand.
AAGCCTCCACATACAATTGGCCACTCCCTGACTCATCTGATTCATGCACTTTCTCCGGAAGACCCTCTCATCACCAGTGCCTACAACTCATTATTACCCTCTGTGTATTTGTTTACCTGTCTTTCTTTTGATTTTCTGGCTACCACAAAATATAGACTAGACCTAAATTAATCAAACTTAATGCTCCGGTACAAAAAGGTGATTGATAAGTTCTTCATTTAATGTAACCATTCCTCATTTTGTATCTGTCTCTCTGCTTATTTATTTTATTGATGCTTGGAAGTAATTGATTGGTTTTTGATATATTTTGGCACACCGATAAAGAGTATCGGGTACGTATTAAGTTTAAATGGAGGCTCCTGCTGTCTTGAAACAGATAAATAGCTGGCAGATAATTTTCAAACAGAAATATCTTCACTTTCTAATGTATTTTAATAAAGTTTGGGATGTGGGTAACGGCAAACAGGCAGTGATTATATTAAATAAAAATTAACTTTTATTAAGCAAATAGGTTAGAAGCAAAAGACTGTCATCAGAGTATTAACTGACATTAAGAGACAGAAAGGACCTCCTGTAAGTCCTTCACAGACCACCAGATTGCACTCCAAAGGGGAAAAGTTCTCATTAAAACCCCTCTAACTAATGAGTCTCTGTTGCAGTTTTAAAAGTTTATGGAAAAGAGAATTCTATAACCTCTCTGGCAGATCCTTCTAGGTGTTAGAAATGCTGACTCTGGGAAACACAAGTCTATTGATTTTTCACTTAAATTCTTCATGCTCCAGGTAAAACCTAATTCCTTTTTGTCTTTTTGCAGCGTAGGAGAAAACAGAAGCTTAAAGAGGTTGAATTACTTGCCCATAATCTCATCCAACAGGTGGTGGATTTAGGATTTGAACCTGGGCCTATCTTACTCTAAAGCACCCCGTCTTTTGTCCTTAACCAATGGATGCCTTGCCTAGCTAATGAGATAGTTCAGTAAACAAAATAATTCAATTCCTTCACTAGCTCAGATTAAAGAGAATGCCCATTGTTGGCCATAAACCCTCATGACTCTAGCTCTGTGTCCAGGGGTGCAGGTCAGCATGAGGCCGCTGACAGGCTGCCTTTGGAAATACTGGAGATGGAAATGGAGGACTGCAGTGTAGCGGCACAGCCTGGTGTGGTTCATGAACAAGCCAGAAAGCACTGAGTATCCCAGGCCTCTAGTACAGGTTTTAACTTCATGTTATTCTATAGGCTCTGACATTCTGAGCCCAGGACTCTGTCTCCGAACCCTTGTCTGCAAAAGGAGGGGTGTAATGCGCCTCATAAGGATCAGCGCCACATTACACGTGAAGAGGTTGAACGGAGCCTAGCGGGTAGTGGGCTTTCGATAAAGCTTAGGTATGAACAATATAGTTAAATTGTTACTGTTATTTTTGTTATTATTATTGTCATTATTATAAAATGAGAGCAAGCTGTTTAAACACAGCCACAGCCACTGCAGAGGTGACGAGGCCCTCCGTCCTGAGCTCCTGCCTGGCCAGTGGCTCAGCTAATCAGGCGGTAGCTCCGGCAACTGCTGCTAAAATGCACACACAGGGACCTAACCATCCTGAAAGCTTAGTACATTCTCTATAGCTTTTCGAAGAATTATACCCACTGTTGTCTATGCTAATATTTACTAACAAAATATCGTTGTGTTTAACTCTTGTCCCCAAAGCCTTGCTTTGCAGTACTCCTATTTATACTGTATAATTTTGAGGTTTCTGTTTTTTATTACAACTCATTGCTTATTCACACCCAGAGATGGATATTAGTCTTATAACTACTCTGTAGATTTTTAATTATTCTTATTTTAACGGAATTCTTACTTTTGCATTTTCTTACTTTTCTCTCATCATTTGTGTAGTTTTGTTTATATTCTATTTGACCTTTCTCTAATCTTGCACTAACATTTCTTACATATGGCTCATGTGTTATTTTTACACTTCTTCAAGTTTAAAAACCTTTGCTTAAGCACATAAACATTCAAACTGTACCAAAAAGTATGCTTACTATAAAAACACCAACCATGGACATGAACTAAGGTGGGTATTGCTGGTGGGAAGGGGTTACTGGGCAGGGGAGGGGACAAAAGGGAAAAAATTGGGGCAACTGTAATAGCATAATCAATAAAATATACTTTAAAAAGTTAAAAAAATAAAAAATAAAAACAGTGAGAAATGCATACAATTCCTTTTTTGTCCTTTCATAATGAATGCTTTAATCTCATTCCCATATTACAGGGTTAAATATCACAATTCAATTAGTTACTTCTCTCTTTTTTGGTGTATTTTGTTGATTATGTTATTACAGTTGTACCATTTTTTCTCCCCTTTATTCCCTCTACCCTGCACCCCATTCCTTCATTCCCCCACCTCTTACTTCATGTCTGTGGGTTGTACATATCAGTTCTTTGGCTTCTCAATTTCCTATACTATTCTTAGCCACCCTGTCTTTTTTTTTTTTTTTGTCAACATTTTCCCACCACCTCTCATCCCCACCTCCCACCCTCAATCCTTGCCCCATTTGGCTTTGTCGATGGGTCCTTTATGCATGTTCCTTGATGACCCTTCCCCTGCTTTTCCCCCGTTATTTCCCTCCCTCCTCCCCTCTGGTTACTGTTAGTTTGTTTTTTATTTCAATGTTGCTGGTTATTTTTTGCTTGCCTGTTTGTTTTGTTGATTAGGCTCCACTTACAGATGAGATCATATGGTATCTGTCTTTCACCACCTGGCTTATTTCGCTTAGCTTAATGCTCTCTAGTTCCATCTGTGCTGTTGCGAAAGGTAGTAACTTTCTTTCTTTCTGCTGCGTAGTATTCCATTGTATAAATGTACCATAGTTTTTTGATCCACTCATTTACTGTTGGGCACTTAGGTTGCTTCCAATTCTTGGCTATTGTAAATTGTGCAAATGCATACAGTTCTTATAAACACTTGTCCATACATTATTATTGGGGACAAAATATTGGACACTGGTCTAAAAGTTATAATTGTAAAAACTTTGTTATATTTAAAAATATGGAACAAAGCTCAGAAATGCATAAGATAATTATGAAATATTCCATGACATTGTCAAAATTCATTAACGAACAGGTTCTTACTATGGAGATCACTAGGTACTTGCCTGCTCCGCAGCTGGAGCGGTCCCGTGAAGAACTCTTTGAGATAGGAGGACCCCAGCCTGTGTTTTCATCTCCTTAGCCTGCAGGTAGGTCCCGTGGGCTTTGCCTTTCCCCTTGTACAACGGACACATGCACACCTACCCGCATGCCTTGAACTATCTTTCTGAGACTTTCTCCTTAAAGATCACACTGGTTGTTCATCTTGATCAGCTTTTATCTCCACATAAAGGAGGGAGAACGTGTCACAGGAGTATGTAATGTGCCATGCCTGTATCCCCAACCAACCTCTCCCTTCCACAGTGACAGTCCTATATTTGCGAATGAGTGTACTTACTTGAGCCAGGTGGGGTAAGAATATACCTATTGGGAGCTTGTTAAGAAGAAAAGTGACATGTTTCAGTTCTTCCTCACAATTTAGGTGCTGGCGGAGGCCAGTGGATGGCAGTGGCATTTGTGCCCCTAACTTTCTGAGTGAAAACTCTTTCATGGCAAACGGCATTGTGACCATGCACATGGACTCATGCAAATGTAGGAAGTTATTGAGAGGTCAAGATCCTAATATAGGAAGATTTAATGGGATCTACTGGCAGGACCTTCTGAGTACCTTGCTAGCATATACACACTAATTATGGACTCCTGCCCAGGGCCAGCCGCCCATGCGGAAGGTTCAGAGTGTCCACACAGTGAGTCAACAGGTGAATAGCACCTCAGAGGCATGTAAATTAAACATTCTACCTCTTTCGGCGTCTTCCGCGTGCTTGGTAGCAGGAAGTAGCCTAATTAAAGCAGATACATTCTAAGCATCTAGACTAGAGAAATAAGAAGTATCAGGAAGTCAAAGGTTTCTTAGAAGGTTAAACGCCTTTCTGAACCGATACTGAATTTGTAGGAAGTGTTGCTTTGGAGACTGAGGTGAAAGGAGCCTGATTTCCCAAGTGTGACTGTGACTCAGCAAACCACCGCAGGCCCTGTGTGTCAGAGGGATGCACACCTCGCTCCCGGCAAAGCAGCAGGTGGAAAGAGCTGCTCCGTGCACATTTCTCTGGACCATCTGAGCAGCAGAAAGGAATCTGGTTTATGTCAACACCTGGGCCAGACATCAGGGAGACTTTTTTTTTCTAGGAAATGCGCACAGTGCCAACAACATTTTGCACCAGATATAGTAACAATACAGTGTCAAGCTCTGAAATAATTTTTTTTAAAGCCATAGAACTGTTCCTTCGGTTACTGGAAAAATGAAATATTCTTTTTCTTTACTTGCTGTATCTGACAGCTGGCAAGGAGTGGGTGGTGAGTTCACAAAGGTTCTCCAAAGGACTCTGCCACAGTTCCTCACTTTTGAGTCCATAGGACAGACACATAAGAAAGCAGGCTACACAGGGCACTTCCAAAGTCAGGTTCTCAGACTTTCAACTTGACCACAAACCTCTTTCTATATATTTGTCTGGAAGTTCATTTCTTAACCTATGCAGTCTTTTCTGGAGCCATTTTTAAAGTGACATTTTAACCATACCTAGGTAGAATTTTTTTGTATTTTTTTCCCATCTGCCCATTGACTCGGATCCCCTGCCTGAAAAAAAGTAAAAAGAGGAAAGCGGTAATATTGACTGTGAGATTTTTGGAAATGAACCAGTTGCCCAAAAATTCATTCTCCAGAAGCAGTCTTGGAAATAACCATAAGCTACTCTATTCTATCAGGTAGCTTTTGCTGCATAATAAACTACCCCAAAATTTATGGGTAAAAACGATGGCTATTTAGGTAGCTAACAGTTTTATGTACCGGCCATTTGGGCTGAGCTTTGCTGGGCAGCTCTGGTCTTGGCTAGGCTTGGTCATGAGCCCGCTAGGCTGGCTAGAGACTATAGGGTGGTCTCAGTGCGGTTGGCTTCGGGCTGCTTTACCTGGTGTCCTCACCTTCCAGCAGGCTATCCCAGGGTTTTTCTGCATCAGCTGGGTAGGGAGCCTACTGACGAAGCAGAGTTTTCAAGCCCTCTTTAAAGTCTACCTTGGAACTGGCACACATCACTTCCATCACATTCTCTTAGCCAAAGCAAGTCACAAAACCATCCCAGGTTCAAGGTCTAGCCCACCTATTGATGGGAAGGGTTGCAAATCACGTGCATTGCTAGAGACACAGGTAGAAGAAGGGGAAGAATTGTAGTCTATTATACCTACCAAGTAAAGAGAAACTAGATCCAAATAATTTTATCACAGGTGAATTTTTCATAGAAGGGAAATGGGCTGATAAATAATTTGTATGGATTTGTACCCTATTTCAAATAATAGTAAGTTAGTCATTCTTGCTAATATTGACACCATGAAAACAGGAAACACAGGGACATTTTTCATTTAATTTTAGTCTGGCTTCCTAGATTTTATACACATAAATGTAAGGCTTAATACAGTAATTGCAGAAATAACAACTTACTACAATAACTTTCACTTTGCTGTAGATTGTGTAGATCCTTGTTACAGCCTGGGATATCTGGGTGGTAAACTCTGAGATGGAATGTAGTACACACAATGTTTATTAGGGTGCATCCCTGGCATCAACACTTGAGGAAGGGAGGAGCAGAGAGAGAAGCTGATTGACCAGGTAGGTCTCCAGCCTCAGTCAACTGCTTGGACAGCTCTGCATCTAAAATGGACTGTCAGAGTTGTCCCAGATTGGGCCAGTATGACCGGGCCTTTATAAACGACCCTCCCTCCGCAGTCATTGGAGTTGCCTGGGAAGGACATGACCTTGGGCAAAGTAGCTTTGTGAGGCAAGGCAAAACCTGACAGTGCCAACAGATGAAGACTGTCTGCAGTCTGGGGCTGAAGGCTCTTCCTTCCAGGTCCAGCAGAATGCTAACAGAACCACGGAGAGATTCTGGCTACACACAACTGATTTAATCTGTAGGAGAAGGTGCATGGACATAAAATATGATGATAGTTTTTTACTGTTGTTTTTCTCAGAGGGTTTCAAATAGTTTCATGAAAGGTATCTGACTCAAAGCACTGTTACCTTGATGTTGCTGCTAGAGCTCAGCAGAAAGTAGAAGGCTAATTGAGGAGTTAATTAGCCATTGGTGCAAGTCTGCTTCATGTGTAGTTCAAGCCTCTCCTCCTCCTCCTCCCAAAGGAGCACTGATTCCTGCCGCCCTACCCTGCAGCCAGCAATGCCTGCCATAGTGGATGGGGATGTGGACTTTTTCCTTCTTCTGTCTGGATCACAAGTTACCCATATTGTCAGCAGGGAGTGAATTTGGGCTAAGAGGGGTGGGGTGTGGGTCAGGGCCCAGTAGTTGAACACAACTCTAAGATAGTTAGGTATATACAAATCTAACTTTACCATACAGATCTATTGAACCTAATTGTGTTACAATCATATTTTTTCTTTTCTTTATGAAAGAATGAAGAAAACTTTCCTGGTGAATTTAGAATAGGATTTGATTTTCAAAAATTTGATTTACATACAACCATTCAACACCTTGCTGCACTCACAACTGGATTAGGAAGGGGTATCACACTTCCCATTTGAATACTGGATTGGCCTTCAGGGGCTTTGCAATGTTCTTTGTCAGAGTTTGACCAGCTACAGTGGGAGGCAGTATTGCCTAGTATTAATAGTTAAAATCCCAGGTGCTGGAGTAAGACTGCTCTGATTCTGATGCTTTTAGATGTGTGTTCTTAGACTAGTCAGCCTCTCAAAGCCTCCATTTTCTCACATGTACACTTTAGACTGTAACAACTGTTTCCTCCAGGAACTGCTGTAAGGATTCAGTAAGGTGATACCCACGAAGAGCCTGGCATAGACCCTGGAATGAAAAGTGTTAGATGATGACGATGATGGTAATGGGGAGACCTATTCGGTCATTGTCCTCTGTTGCATCCCCACAAACACTCACTCCTCTTCATGGTCTACTTAATCTGCCAAATCTTAATTTTTCTGCTGCAAGAGATCTAAAGCAATAGGTAGTGGGTAGGAGTGAAAGAATGCAGAAGAATAAAATGTACTTTTGAAAAATATCTAAAATGCAGATTCACTTCCAAAATAGCAAGATAGCAGAACATAAATTAGTTCTAGGAGAATTACATAAAAATAAATAGCTATGGCTGTTTCAGTGATGCCCAAGCATAGACACCTAAGGGAGCAGAGGGAGGTGGGGGGCTCCTGTACGGTGGCCGTCACAGGAATGAATCGCCTGGATTCAGGAACGGGGGGCCAGGTGGGGACCAGCAAGCAGAACCAAAGGCCGGTGGGCATGTGGGAAGCCCACAAGGCCACAGGCTTCTCACCGGCGGGTCCACCGGCCGCTAGCCAGCAGTGACTGACCGAGAGGGCTGACAATGCACAAGGCAAATTGAGTAAGACTTCTAAATATAAGGACTTTTGACATAGTGTGTGAAACCTCAGCTGTTCTATAATAAGCTTTAACCTTTGTCCACTCTGGAACCAGACTTTACAAGGAGATGGTTTACTCTTGCTTGGCTTCAAGTCACAACAGTTTGTTGCAAAGGGACATTGCTGAATCTACAGACTATTAATATAAAGAGACTTATTTTCAGTGTGGTTTAGGTGTGAGCTTAATAGACTACAATGGAAAAGAAGAGTTCTATCTTTGGCAGTAGTGACTTATAATGCAGTTCTAGATGTAGTAAACTCATATTTAGTTGGCAGGATAAGGGATCAAGTGTGTTCTGATCAATCACTCTTCCTTACTGAGCTATTTATTGTAGTCATACGCAGATTACCAACTTAAAAAGAACTCAGCAAAATGCATGACCAACTCCCAAAGAATCCAACAAAGTTCATTACCACAGAAGCAATTACAATTACCTTACCCTTTGGCAATTTAGAAGAGCTTTAGGTTCTCGGAGGACCTCATTGCTGTCATTATCACTGTGCAATTCTACAGGTTTAGAACATGTAAGTGACCAGGACCAACATCTGCCCCTAAGCTGTCTTGTGAGTATGTCCCTAGTATCTGATTCTGGACTTCTGGTATTTTGTCAAAAAATACTTGTTTAGAAGTTACTCCTGGTTAATTGAGTATTCTTTTTTTTTTTAATTCCTAGGTATTTTACTTTATTTATTTGTTGATACAATTGTAAATGTGAGTGTTTTTCTTTTTAAATTTTTATTTATTGATTTGAGAGAGAGAGAGAGAGAAAGTGAGAGGAAAATATCGATTTGGTTTTCCACTTATTTATGCATTCATAGGCTGATTCCTATATGTGCCATGACTGGGGATCCAGGTCTAATGACAGAAACCTCAGGCTTAAATATATGTGGGCTGCTTGGCATTTCCATCTGATTCTGATAGCCCAATAATGGAAGTAGCCTCAAGAACTTCTTTTTAAGTAATCCAAGAAAATGTTAATTACTATTCAGCTAAATAGTTCACTGCTACATAATGACATGACCTATAACTTCTAATGTCCTTATATAAAAGTATTTTTGTTCCAGTTGTCTCATTCCTCTTTAAATGAGGGAAGGGATCTCACTGACTTCTTGAACCTATGAGGTGTATAATTTAAAGTAATGAGACTGGTTTTCTTAGATGATTCATAAATGGATGAACTTCAAGTGGGACTCCTAGGAGGGCTTTGAACAACACATAAATTATGAAGCTACACCTTTAAAAAGGTGTGGTTTTTCAGGACACAGGCGTTAAAAGAATATACGAGCTATCGGTTGGCTGGTCCTCTTAGGTGCACTGGTCACGTTCTTTCCCAGTTAGGCCCCTGATGAGATAAAACTCCTCAGCACCCTTCCTCGGTTTCCATTCTATCTCCCAAGCACTTTATCTTGCCCTCTCTGCTGCTCTTTCCCTAGTTCTTTATCTTTCAGTATCTTAGCTTTCGCCTCACCTGCACGCTCTGGCATCTCCCTTGCTCTTCAGCCCTGGTGCTTGATGCTTCTCCTGAGACCTGCTCTGGTGCCATGCTGGGTTCTGGTTTGCATACCACCTGAGGGTACACCTGCTCCTTACTGCTCTTGGTGATAGCTTCCCCACTTTGCCCTAAGGCTAGTGTATGTGTGTGTGTGAGGGGGCGTGCTCTGCTCAAGAAAAAGATACTAATAAACTTCTTTCACCACCAACACCTTTTAATGGATTTTTAAAAAGCGTTGTACCAGTTCTGCAGCGTGTTTATTCTTAAATCTATAGGTTCAGCAGTTTTTGATTATTGAGTGATTGGCAAGTATCTATTGAGGCCTGCTACGTGTCCGGTGCTGGGCTTGACATCAAGAGGTTGCCTTGTTGCCTTCAATTCTGAAGAGCATGTAAAGGTGCTTTGGCTATGAGACATGTCTCCCCACATTTAACTACAAGACTTGCCTACACTTGTCTCCATGGTTGGCAGACAGACTGTGTTCCTTCCTAGTCCGTATGAGTGCCTCCTAAAGCTGTTGAGAGAGAGACATCTTTCCCAGGTAGACCATTCCTTCATAAAGTACATGTAGATTGTCAAGTGCAAAAACGAGAAGTAGAATTTTGTGTAGAGTGTGCTTATGTTAGTTGAAAAAGCAGAGGAGAGCCCTAGTTGGTGTGGCTCAGTGGAGTGTGTACCAGCCTGCAAACCAAAAGTTCACCAGTTCGATTCCCAGTCAGGGCACATGCCTGGTTGTTTACCGTGGCCCCAGTTAAGGGCCTGTAAGAGTCAACTGATCCATGTTTCTCTCCCTCTCTTTCTCCCTCCCTCTCTAAAAATAAATAAAAAAAGTTTCCTTTAAAAAAAAAGAAAAAGCAAAGGAGAGAATATATATATAATGCCTCTGGAAGAATATGCAAGCAAGTGATAATATCAGTTGCGTCTGAGAAAGAAAACCAAGTGGGTGGGAGTCAGGGGAGGACAGGAAAGTTTTTTCTGTATACGCTATTGTAACTTTTGAGTCTTAAGCCATGTAAATATTATAGCTATTGAAAACAAATAAAGTCTATTTTTAAATATTAAGTCTCAAAAAGAGGGTGGGCCAGTATTGGAATATGAGGAGCTGCAGTCCCTCACTGTGTCCTGGAATCTTGAACAAACTGATGAAAGAGGTACACAAGTATAGATAGAAGAAGTGAATCCCTAAGAAATCATAGAAGAGAAAAGCAGAACTCAGCCTACAAAATTACATGTAGGGTTTTTTTTTCTGAAAAATAAATTAAAACACAACTCATGAATGTTCATGGGTGGGGCCCCTTGGTCCATGGTTGGGAAGCAGATTGGCAGGTTCTTGATGGCCAAAGTAAGATACCAGAGGGGAGCATCTGAAAAGCTCTGGTAAATCTGATGGGTTTGGTCAGCCAAGATTGTCAGCTGTGTGAAACTCTGCATAAATACTGCTGTTGTTTTCTGTGCGGTCCCACCATCAATTAGGGATTTGAAGACTTGCAAAATGTTTACTTTTCTGAGGCTCATTTGAATTTTAGGCAGGAAGCTATTGGGTTTTGATAATACCCTGTAATAGTACCTTTCTTAATGAACCTCCTTTCTCCTCTAAACAGTATAAATTGGTGTTCTCCAATGTAAACAATAAATAAGGTACACAAAAAGTGCTTTACAGTATTGGTTAAGGCTGCTTCTGTACATGCTGTTTATACATGCATCACTTTTTTTTTCTTTTTTTCTTTTTGGTGACAGATGCTCTTAATACAGTGAGGAACCCACAAGGCAGTCCTGTGCAGTTCACAGAGGGAAAGTCACAACTCACCAGATACCAGTTGGTTACCAAATTTACAAATCAACCATAACAGGTCACCAGCACTAAAACTCTTCAGAGCAACTCACAAATGTTAAAAATCAGAAGTTACTTAATAAGCACACTGAATGAGGGGACTATAACAGCTTCCATGCACAATCAGTAATATACAAGCCTTGCCTTGGCCGTTGGTGGCTCAGTGGGTTTGAACATTGCCCGGTAAACCCAAAGAGCGAGGGCTCCTTTCTCTGTCAGAGCACATACCTAGGCTCTGGGTTCAGTCCCCAGCCAGGGTGCATGCAAGAGTCAGCTGATCGATGTTTCTCTCCCTCTCTTTCTCTCCTCCTTCCCCTCTCTCTAAAATCAATACGCATGTACTCAGGTGAAGATAAAAAAATATGTATACATAAGGCTTTTTTTTTAAAGAAAAGCAAAACATGCACAGATACGTTCTATTGGTTGTGTTTGCTGGGCATGATTGAAAAGGTTCATACCAAACTGTTCCTTTTACAACTCTAAACCATGGGAAATGGGAACAAAGTCAAATTTCTGAGGTGGGCAGAATTCTTTACTGGACTAGAATCAAAGGAGACACCCTCACTAAGATCACAAAGCAGTGCTAGAGACCAGAGTTCTTCATCTTGTGTTTCTTCTTATAGTCAGGTTGAGCGTATTTGACTGCCAGCTCATTTTCCCCATTTCACAGCTGAACAATTTACACGGATTACTTCATTAAATCTTCACAGCTACCACTTGGGCTACAATCGTGATGTTTTATGGATGAAGAAACTGGGACACAGAGAGGCTAAGTAATTTTTCCAAAATCACACAGCTAGTCAGTGGCTGAACCCAGGCAGTATGATTCTTGAATCTACATTCAGAACATCACATTGCACTGCTGCTCTAAAGAAAAAAGACTTGTGTTCAGAGGGATGACTTAATATCTGCTATGTTTAATGAAAATGAATTAATTTTATACTTCACTATTAGGAGAAAAGAAAACTTTATTAAACTTGGGCTATCATGTACATGTACAGGTTAGGCGTTGCCATGAACACAAAGGGGTCGATTATCCGGGGAAGAAGCCTGAGAGGGGGAAGCAGAAGTTCACTTTGTAGAAGAATGCTGATAAGTATTAGACCATCCACAGGGGACGTTGGGGAGAGAGTCATCTGTGGATCTAGATCTAGAGAAAGAAGTCTGGGCTACAAATACAAATATGTTAGTCACTATGACTTGGGTGGTGTTTGAAAATATCACGTAGAAAGCTAGCGTAAATAACTCAGAGCAAAGCACCGAGAACCAGCTCACGGGATCCACGGATATGAAGGGCTTCATATTAAAAGAGAAGAAAAGTGGACGGAGAACAAGGAACATATGATCAGGAACCGTGAATATCTGATGACTTTTAAGGAAGGAAGGAAGGAAGGAAGGAAGGAAGGAAGGAAGGAAGGAAGAAAGGAAGCATTATCCTTTAAGGCGGTCATTATTCCTTTAAGTGCCTGCAGATGAGGGCAGTGTCAGAAATAGGGAAACAGGACATGTTATAAAGTTTACAGTTGTGCAGGTGAGCTCGGCCCACCCTCAGGGCCCCTCCGTATGACAGCCCCCAAGCAGGGCCCCTTTCAGTGCCCCGCTGCACACAGTGCACCACTGCACACTGTGCACACAGGTAAGTAATATGAAGGATTCATGAACTGTGCGTAAATGTTTCTTTACCATTAGTCCTTTTTTCTCCTATGTAATCCCCATAAAGTTATGAAAGTTGACTATAGAAAAAGAAAAGCAGGGGAGGGGAAGAGATTTGGTAAACACTTAAGAGATTGGCAAATTTGCCTTGTAATTGTATGCTTCCAATTTGACAGATCAATTACTCCCTTTTCTATGAGAGATGTGAATTACCACCTATCCTCTCACATCTCTTCCCTCCTTGTTTTTGTTTGACCTAGTATTATTTTTACATGGTCAAGATTTATAATATTTACGTTCTGTCATGTATTGTAATCCTCACAGTTGCTTAGTCTTAATTCTACATCTTATTGGACCACAAGACGTTGTTTCATAGCTTCTCCATTGTTCTTATTGATTAATTTCTTAATTTGCCCCCGGACTATCACTAGATACCTTTAATTTTGTGATTTCATCCAAGTATTTCTGTAGGATGGATTCCCACAGAAATTTGAATTGTTGGGTTTTGGGTAAAAATATTTAAAAGATCATAGGCATTGTCAAATTGGCATCTAAAAAGGCTGGACCAATTTACACAATCAACAACAGTCTCAAAGATCTTTTTAAAATTTTTGCTTATTTTGAAGATTTAAAGAGTAATCTATCCCAGAACCCAAGTTAGAGATAATGAGTTTTAATCATTTATTGTGTATTGAACCCAAGTTAGAGACAATGACTATTAATCATTTATTGTGTATTTTCCACAACATTTTGCTGATATACAAGCATGAAATATACACACACACCTACATAATCTTTTTTAACATAAAAGGGCGATACTATACAAACTTCTCTCCATCATGCTTTTTTCCCATTTTAGAAAATCCATATCAGCACATATCCATCTAATTTTAAAAGCTGAGCTGTATCATATATAGCTATCCCAGTATATAGATTACCGTTATATAAATGTTCCAATATATACTAATGGTATCTTAGGTTGTTCCAGACTTTTACTTCAAATAATGCTACAAATAATATCTTGTATCTACGTGTATGAACACATGTTTGAATATGTCTATTGATTAGATTCATAGAAGTGAAGTTTCTGGGCAGAAAGGCATGGGCGCTTAATTTGGATTGATATTGCTGAAACAGTCTCTGAAGATGCCGCACCATTTGCAGCCCCACCAGCAATGCATGAAATCACCTGTTTACTCACAGCCTTTGCCATATCATGTGGTGTTAAATTTTGGAATACTGTCAATCTAAGAAAGTAAAAAAATAATATTGTTTTATTTTATTGTCCACTTGTCTTATTATGGGTAACAGCTGACAAACTTTTTAGTATAAGAGGCATTTGTGTGTCTTTTTTCTATTAACTCTCTTTTTACATCCTTTGCCTGTTTTTCTGTTGGTTTTCGGGAACCGCTATTTCTTTTTAATTTGTACACTTATATATTGAGTAAATTAGCTTTATCCATCTGTTTTGTTAACATTAGTTCCCATTTGTAGTTTGTCTTTTGTCTTTCTTTGAAGTATTTTTGACCATGAAGAAATATTTTTTTTATTTTTATGTAAATTTTTTTCTTTAAAAAAAATTTTATTGTATTTTTTCTATTACCATTTAGTCCCCTTATACTCCCCTCCCTACAATCACCACGCTGTTGTCCATGTCCATGAACCCTTTTTCCATTTTGCTTAATCCCTCCACCCCCAAACCTACGTCCCCTCTTAGTTGGCATCCTGTTCTCCATCTCTGAGTCTGTCTCTATTTTGCTTTTTAGTTCAGTTTATTCATTAGATTCCACATATGAGTGAAAAACCAATTAGAGAAAGATAGACAAATTTTTTAATAGTTTATATTTCAAGGTTTTGTGTCTTCCTTAGAAAGATCTTCATTCCAAGATTTAATTAAGAAATTATTTCATATTATTTCATATTTTTAAGGTGCTTTCATGTTTTCATTTTTATATTTGAACATTTGATTCATCTGCTACTTATTTCAGAGTAAGGTAGGCATTCAGTTCTCTTTTTGTTCTAATTCTTAGCCTATTGAACATCAAATGACCCATCTTTCCCCACTGCTTAGAAATCCTGCTCTCAAGAAAGTCATAGGATTTCCAATGGAAAGGTCTTTAAAGAGGCATCTAGCTTAGTGGTTCTTGCATGTTTGTTTGCAGATTGGTGCACAACTAGCTACTTCAGGATTTCATGAGGGAGTCACCAAAAATACAAGTCGCTGCCCCAGAAGCTGTATGTTCTGAAGATCTCAGGTGGGGTTCAAGTTACTGTCTTTCTTTCCCTGTTTATTTTGGAACTTTCAACTCAATATAAACATTTCATGAAGAGTTTAATTGATAACTATATTTGTAACAGCTTCACCTAGGTTCATTGTTATTAACATTCCCCACATCTATATCATTCTGTATATATTTATATAGACATATGCACACACACATTTATTCTTAGAACCCTTGAAAATTAGTTGCAAACATAATTGCTCTGCAGTTTTATGTATTTTCTCACTTTTATCCTACGAACAAAGACCTATATAGCTACAATATAATGATCATATTCAAGAGATTTACCATTGTTACAATACTGTTATCTAACAGTCTATATTCAGACTTCCCCAGTTGTTTCAATAATGTCCTTTATAGTTGCTTTTTAAATCCTGAATCCAATTAAGAACCCTCAATACATTTAGTTTTCATGTCTCTTCAGTCTCCTCTAACCTAGAATGGTGTCTAACTTTTTCTCTTTCTTTGCCTTGAATTACTTGACATTTTTATTGTTTTGAAGAATGTTCTTCAGTTTGGATGTGTTTCCTCATGACTAAATTTAGGTTGAGCATTTTTGGCAGGGGTGTTACATAGATGACAAGTGTCATAGTAGGCGACACATGATGTCAGTTTGTCTCATCATCGGTTCTGTGAAGTATAATCACTTGGTTAGTGTAGTATATACCAGATTTCTAGGCATCCATAATATTTAGATGCTACGCATGTAATTCTGATGTAGAGCCAGGTTTAGGATTCACTGATGAGTCAAAGATACTACTCAGAGATGGAATGTCTTCTGGGAGGTCTTTGAAGGCTGGGCATTTACAGGAATTTAATTAGCTCTGTATGAGGGAACTTAAAGTTTTCAAGAGCGGACAGGTCCTCCATCTAGTTTAGCTCATTAAAAAATACTTTAAATACCTTAAAGAAAATAATTAAGTATTAAGAGCAGAGACTCAAATAGATACTTGTACACTCATGTTCATGGCAGCATATTCACAATTGCCCAAAGGTGGAAACAGTCCACATGTCCATCAGTGGATGAACGGGTAAACCAAAACGTAGCACATATGTACAATGGGATATTAGTCAGCCAGAAGAAGGGAGAAAATTCTGACACATGCTACAACATAAAAAGAAAACATACTATTTTGTAAAATCATCTCTTGTGTCAAAAGTGGTTTGCAAAGTTTCGTGGTACTATTGACATTTTGGCCAAATAATTCTTTGCTGTGGGGCCATCTTATGCATTGGAAGATGTTTAGCAGCACCCCAGCCTCCACCCATTAGAAGCCAATAGCGGGACATAGCCGACATACTCAAAATACCCAAATCAATAAAGTTATTGGTGAAAATGAAAAGTGTGTCTTTTATTTTATAGAAAAAAACATAACAGACTTTTTGGCCAACCCAATACTTAATGCCACCGACTGTGCACTTAAAAATGCTTAACGAGGTTCTATTTTATCTATATTTTATCACAATTTAAAAACCCATTTGTTTATACTAAGATAAAATGTTTTTCCCTTCGTAACTTTCCCGCCTTGGTTTTGCTTTTAGAACAACACAAAATGCACCATCCTCTCTTTCATATAATATCCTTTTAACCAGTCTTCAGGCTATACAGACACTGATCCTCTCTCCCCCCATCTTCCCAACCATGGCAGGAGCAGTATAAAATTGAATATAAGTTTTGCATTTTACAAATGGGACATTACAACAATCTGAAATGATCTTGGAATTTTTTTTGAGACACTTAAGGCTAAACATCCTGAAAGTAGAGCAGTCCACCCATTTCAGACAGGCAACAGCGTGTGTGGCACCGGCCCAGCCCTCCTTCCCTTTGGATGCAGAGCCTGCCCTTGGGTCCTGTGCCTGCAGAGCATCATGCAGCTCCAGTGGCCGCTTGAAAGCAGGTTGTATGTTGCGATTTATAGCTTGTTTGCTATAGAGAATGCTGAGGGCTTTTATTTTATCTCCGGGAAGTTTCAGGGCAGACAAAGGAAAATTTGGTCAACTGGAAATCAGCTTGGCATTTCTTGACAGGCTGATGGAAAAATTCATCATCACAAAGGCAGCTCAACTTTGCTATAGCAACAAACCTATTTCTTCCAGTGAGGTAGGCCCTGGTCAGGTTATTAGCTGCCCTCCCAGCTCAGCATGCACTTGGTTACCAGGCTGCTGCCCATGGCACTCCAAGTTCAGGCCCAGCCAGCTCCTCGGTGTCATTTGGATTCCAGGCTGATCATATGGGCCCAAGGCCCAATTCTATTCCATGGAAGTCACTGAGCTGGGGTGAGTCTCCCCTAGCCCCTAAAGGGTAATGCTTACTTTTGGGGATGTTGGGAAGGCTGCACCGGCCTAGATTGATCAACACTCCTTGGAAGAGATTTGTACCTTTTCATGGAGCGGGCAAGAGAGGATGCAGGACAGAGAGGAGTCCAGAGATCCAGGGTGAGCAGAAGAAAAAGGGATCGACAGCCTAGGGCCTTGTGTGGGAGCACACCTACTTCTTTGCTTCTCCAGAGCGTGTTGCCAACTGCCCCCAACCTGTACCCACTCACCATCCTGCAGAATAGGCTGAGGGAAGGCAATAGCTCTCACTGCTCACAGCCTGACCCCAGATTCCCTCCTCCTTCTCTAAAGCCTTGGGCTTGTGCCCCCGGCCTCCCCGCAAAGTAAAGTGGGCCCTTAGGCCTTGACTAAAGGGATGGCTGCTGTTACTAGGGGGAAAAAAGCAACAAAAATTCTCCAAGGACTTGGAGGCGGGGAGGGGCATGGCCCTTAGCCTAGCCGTGAAGAGGAAGGGATAGGCCTTCAACATTCTTTGGGCCCAGCCCTGTCCTTCCAAGGCCTGGAGGACAACAGTCCAGTTCAAGTGGGAGGCTGGGCCTTCAGCAAGATCCCCAGGCTGGCGGTTAGGGAGCAGGGCCCAGGATCCTAAATGTAAGGTTTCTCCTTCACCCGGCCCCACCATCCTCTTTCCCACCATCATCCTAGACTGAGGTGATAGCTGGGTGAGTTGGAAAGTTACAACTCTTTGCAAAGGGTAGGAGGAGACACTGAGTAGAAAAGGGATTGAGAAGATAACACCCTGGGCCCTAGAGGCATTCTTCTTCAGGTCATCTAAAGTGACGTGAACTTTATTTCCTTACTCTCTTTGCTTGAAGATTGACTTCTGCCCTATAAGACAGTATTTTCCCCCTTATGACAAGCCTCCTACAAATCACCCTCATCCAGGCAACCATTGCCCACTCATTTTCAGAAGACTATTTTTATGCCCAATTTGCTTGCTAGAAACTACTGTGCTTCAATGTCTGCAGTGCAGATGAAAATAAAAATAAAAACAAACAAATAGTCCTCTGCCTTGATGATGAGATTGGAGAATCAACAGCAGCAATATATGCATGTAACAACCATTTAGTGGTGAGGGAGGAAGGATAAAGGGCCGAAGGTCATGGCCAAGATATGTTTCCTCTATTCAGTACTCAGTCTGGGCCAGCCATCTTACTGTACACCCAAGTCTGTCCTCCAGAAATAGGTTCATGGCGACCCACAAGTAAAAAACACTGTAAATGAATGAGATGCCTCCTTGACCTTTTGAGTTATAAAAGTTGCCTTTGCAGGTCAGTTACAGTCAAAGCAATCTCTAGAGAAGCCATTTAAAAAAGAGAGAGAATTGACACCATGACACAAAATTGACAAATTGACTTAAGGTAGTCTGGAATTTCATGAAATGAAAAATAATAACAGAAATATTAGCCCCTCTGTTGTTATGGAAATGAAAGAAATGGAAAGGCCACTGTGCAATGAAGAAGGAAGCATGGAGTCTCCAAGTACATGCTGAGAAACATGAAATGCCCTGCCTGAATGGACAGAAGTGTGTGGCCACAAGATCCTTCACTGACAAATAATTTCTGGGCATGCCAAGCCTATGAAGTAAACAGCCAGCCATGGAGACCTCTCCAATTTCCAAACTTTTAGTAAATACTATGAGATAACATTCTGAACTTAAACATTCTTTCTTCAATGACACTGCCCACCATCTGGGAACATTTAAAGCAGTGCTCATGGAAAGTTTAGAATGAGCTGGAAAGTCACCTTCCAAAACGGGAGCACTGCAGCCCCAGAGCACTCCCACTGCCCTGAGCTGATTGACATCAACTCCCCTACATTACGCTCTGCTGTGTCAAGGGAGCGGAAAGGGGGCGAGAGCAGCAGTGAAAGAAATTCTGCCTTCAGCCCTTTGGTGTCTACCTAGGGATGCAGAAGCCCTGCCTATTGATCATGGGCAGATGAAACTGTTAGACAAAAGGTTGATGGGGAAGTTCACAAAGGAGGGATCGAGATGGCCCTACCTGCGCCCATCAGGCTTTACCTGATGAAATTCGGCATTTCTAGGAGTAGGACAGCCAGACAAGTGTCTCCTGGTATAGTATACTCGGAAAAACACAGCACCATCTATCACATATTCTTGCCCAAAAAGTTTAACCTAAATTGAATCAATTCTGTATGTCTAACTTCCAGTTTATAAGAAATACACAGGTAGAGAAACAAAGGTCAATGATCTGCCCAGGAAACAAACAGTCAGAGGCAGGTCCTGACATGTTCTGTGAGATAGTTGACCTTGTTTTTCTCAACACATCTTTGGGATTAAAAAGTAATGGAAAGAAGGAGGAGGAGAAGGATCTGCTTTGTATTAAAAAATATTTAAGGAACATAATAACCAAATGCAATAAATGGACCTTATTTGGATCCCGATTATGCAAACTGTGGGAGGGAAATTGAGGCAATTAGGGAAACTTGTATATGGACTGCTATTAAATGATAAGGAATTATTAATATTTGGCATTGTAGTTGTATAATAATGTCTACCATTTTTAAAGATGTATGCTGAAATTTGTGGGAGTGAAGTGATAAGATACCTGATATTTTCTTTGAACTACCTCAGGAAATGAAATGATAGGTAAACTAAGACTACTGTTTAGAATTCTTATGAGTGATTTTTATTAATGATTATATGTACATGAATATATTATATGCACCAGTGAAACAAATTAGCTCTGTGAAACACATGCAAATGAAAATATGTTAGGCCTATTAGCGTTCACATATGACAAGCAGAAAAAGTGTTTTTCTGAGTCACTGGAAATAGATCTGTTCTTTCTCAGTCTTTCTTTTTTGCGAATGCATTCCAATAAAACTTTATTTATAAATACGGGCTGGATTTGGCCCACAGGCTGCATAGCTTGCAGACTCCTGAGCTAGACAGTGCTTCTTAAGTGTTAATGTGCACACAGATCATCTGGGAATCCAGTTAAAATGCAGCCTCTGATTCAGTAGCCCTGGAATAGGGCCCAGTAGTCTGCACTTTTTTTTATTATTGTTTATTCTATTACAGTTGTCCCAATTTTCCCCCTTGGCCCTTCTCTGCCAAGAACACCCCCTACTCCCACAGTCAATCCCCACACCATTGTTCATGTCCATGGGTCATTCATACACGTTCTTTGACTAATTGCTTCCCCTTCTTTCCACCATTCCCTCCCACCCCCCTTCCCTCTGGCAGCTGTCAGTCTGTTCCATATTCCTATGTCTCTGTTCTATTTTACTCATTAGCTTATTTTGTTCACTAGGTTCCTTTCATAAGTAAGATCATGTGGTATTTGTCTTTCACCACCTGGCTTATTTAACTTAGCGTAATATTCTCCAGTTCCATCCAGTCACAAAAGGTAGAAATCCCATCTTTCATTCTACTGTGTAGTATTCCATTGTGTAAATACACCACAGTTTTTTAACACACTCATTTACTGATGGGCACTTAAGCTGTTTCCAGCACTTGGCTATTGTCAATAGCACTGCTATGAACACAAACGTGTATAAGTTCTTTAGAATTGGTGTTTCAGGGTTCTTAGGGTATATTCCCAGCAGTGGACTCACTGGGTCAAAAGGCAGTTCCATTTTTAATTTTTTGAGGAAATCCCATACTGTTTTCCACAGTGGCTGCCTGCAAATAATGGCATTTTTACTTCCTCCTTTCCATCAGTTTAGATGCCTTTTATTTCTTTTCTTGTCTGATCAGTGTGGCTAGAACTTCCAGTACTATGTTGAATAAGAGTGGTGAAAGTGGATACCCTTGTCTTGTTCCTGAAACTAAGGGAAAAGCTTTTACTTTTTGCTCATTGATTATGATTATGGCAGTAGGTTCCTCGTGTATGGCCTTTATTATGTTAAGAAATGCTCCCTCTATTCCCACTTTGCTGAGTGTTTTTATCATAAATAGGTGCTGAATTTATCGAATGCTTTTTCTGTATCTGTTGATATGATCATGTGATTTCATTCTTTATTTTGGTTATGTGGTATATTATGTTTATTGATTTGCTAATACCGTACCATTCTTGCATTCTTGGGATGAATCCCACTGGATCATGGTGTATGACCCTTTTAATGTATTGCTGGATCTGGTTTGCCAATATTCTGTTGAGGATTTTAGTGTATATGTTCTTCAGAGATATTGGCCTATAATTTTCTTCCTTTGCTGTGTCTTTACCTGGTTTTGGAATTAGGATAAAACTGGCCTTGTAAAAGGAGTTTGGGAGCCTTCCCTCTTTTTGAATTCTTTGGAATACCTTGAGAAGGATAGGACTTGGTTTTTATTTGACCACTTGGTAAAATTTACCTGTGAAGCCATCCAGTCCAGGGCTTTTGTATGCCAGAAGTTTTTTGATTACCGCTTCAATTTTGCTAGTTGTTATCAGTCTATTCAGGCTTTCTGCTTCTTCTTGATTCAGTTTTGGAAGGTTGTATGTTTCTAGAAATTTGTACATTTCACCCAGGTTGTCCAATTTCTTGGCATACGGTTGTTCATAGTAATTTCTTACAATCTTTTATATCTCCGGGATATCAGTTGTTACTTCTCCTCTTTCATTTCTGATTTTATTTATTTGAGCCCTCTTTTTTTCTTGATGAGTCTGGTTAAAGGTTTGTCAATTTTTTTTCTCTTTTCAAAGAACCAGATGCTGGATCCATTTATTCTTTGAATTTTTTTTTAGTCTCTATGTCATTTTAATTCTGCTCTGATTTTGACTGCTTCCTCCTTTCTACTTGCTCTGGGCTTTCTTTGTTGTTGTTCCTCTAGTTTTTTTACGCATAGGGTTAGGTTGATTATTTGAGATTTTTCTATCTTCTTTAAATATGCCTGTACTAACATAAACTTCTCTCTCAGGATTGCCTTTGCTGTGTCCCATAGATTTGGGGCTGTTGTGTGTTCATTTTTATTTGTTTCCAGATACTTTTAAAATTCTTCCTCTATCTCATTGGTAACCCATTCATTATTTAATAACATGTTATTGAGCCTCCATATATTTGAATGTTTTTGAGGTTGTTTTTGTTTTTTTGAGGTTGGTTTCTAGCTTTCAAGCCATTGTGATCCAAGAAGATACTCAATATTTGTTGAGACTTGTTTTGTGTCCTACCATGTGGTCTATCTTTGAAAATGATCCATGTCTGTTTGAAAAGATTGTATATTTTGCTTCTTTGGGGTGAAATGCTCTGTAAATATCAATTAAGTTCATTTGATATAGCATGTCATTACAAGCTACAATATCCTTTGTTTTCGGGTTTTTTTTGGCGGGGGGATGATCTATCTATTGTCGATAGTAGAGTGTTAAAATCCCCTGTGATGACTGCATTGCTGTAAATCTCTTTTTTAAAGTTCTCAAATATTTTCCTTATATATTTAGGTGCTCCTATGTTGGGTGCATATATGTTTACAAGGGTTTATCTTCTTGTTGGACTGCTTCCTTAAGTAGTATGTAGTGACCTTCTTTGTCTCTTATTATGGCCTTTGTTTTGAAATCCATTTTGCCTGATATAAGTACTGGTACACCAGCTTTCTTTTTCATGTCCCTTTGCTTGGAATATTTTTTTTCCATCACCTCCAGTTTAGCCTGTGTACAGTGTTTGTTCGGAGGTGGGTCTCTTGTAGACAGCATATATGCGGGTTGTGTTTTCTTATTCATTCAGCTACCCTATGTCTTTTGATTGGAGCACTTAATCCATTTACATTTAAATTTATTATTGATAGGTGTTTGCTTATTGCCATTTTTTCCCTTTGTGCCTGTGTTCCTTTCTCTCTCGCTCTATTTCTTCATCTTCTTAAAGCAAGTCCTTTAGCCCCTTTTGCACTGCTGATTTGCTGGAGATGTAGTCTTTTAGCCTTTTTTGTCTGGGAAGCTCCTTATTTCACCTTCCATTTAAAATGAGAGCCTTGCTGGGTAGAGTAGTCTTGGTTGCAGGCCTTTGCTTTTCATTACTTGGAATATTTTTTGCCCTTCCCTTCTGGCTTGTGGTGTTTCTGTTGAGAAATCATCTGATAGTCTTATTAGAGCTCACTTGTATGCTACTAGCTATTTCTCCCTTGCTGCCTTTAAGATTCTCTCTTTCTCTTTAAAGTTTGCCATTTTAATTACAATGTGTCTTGGAGTGGGCCTCTTTGGGTTCATCTTGATTGGGACCCTCTGTGCTTCCTGAAAGTTCAGGAAGTTGACTTTTTCCCTCGTCAAGTTAGAGAAGGTTTCTGTCATCATGTTTTCATACAGGTTTTCTACCCTTGCTCCTTTTCTTCTCCCTCTGGTATCCCCATGATGTGAATATTGTTACATTTCATATTGTCCTGTGACTCCCTTAAATTATATTCATTCTTTTTTAATCTTTTTTTGTTTTGTTTTGTTGCTCTGACTGGGTGTTTTTTTCTACCTTGTCTTCCAACTCGCTGATTTGATCCTCTGCTTCATCTAGCCTACTTTTAATTCCTTCTTCTAGTGTATTCTTAATTTCAGATATTGTATTCTTTATTTCTTCCTGGTTCTTATTCATAATTTCTATGTCTTTTTTCATGTTGATATAGTTCCCAATAAGTTCCTAGTAACTCCTATAAAGTTCCTTGTAGTTCTCACTCAGTTCCTTGAGCATCCTTATGACCATTACTTTGAACTCTGTCTGATAAATTGCTTGCCTCAATTTCATTTAGCACTTTTTTGGGGGATTCCTCCTTTCCTTTCAATTGGGGATTATTTCCCTGTTTCCCATATTAGGTGACTCTTTTTGTTTGTTTCTGCATATTTGATTGATCTGCTTTGATTCCCTGTCTTCAGGTGGTGGCCTTCTGTGGTCAGAGACCTATGGGATTCAGTGGTGCAGTCTCCTTGATTTCCTCAGCCGGATACTTAGGGTTGCCCTTTATGAAGGTTATGTGGGCTCTTTTGTTATAATTGGGTTTTAGTTGTTGTTGGCTTGTTTATTGGTGGGTTCCCCTGTCCTACTGGCTGACTGGAGATTTATAGCCCCCAACACATCTTATATACTGTTGTACAGGTACTGCCAGAACAAAACAAAAAACCCAGCAAATGAAATCAGCAAAAATACCCCCCAAAACAACCATAGTATCAGCAACAAATGAGCAAATATTAATAAAGCTGGAAAGAGAATAAGAATATTATTAAAAAGAAAAAAGATCACAGGATGTTTAAACGAAGAAAAAATAATTATGAGAGGATAGAGGAAGGACAAATAATAAGAGTTAAGGATTAGAAACCAGGCTGATAAAGGGAAAAAATAGAATTTAAAATGAAAATAAGAAAGGGCAGGAAGAAGGTAAAATGGAGTAGGACAGGGGAACAGTAAAATATGAGATTTGAAATAAAAAAATAGTGAACAACTAGGAATAAAATTGAAGAACTGCAACAACCACCATGATATCAATGACAAATAAGCAAAGATTAATAAAGGTGGAAAGAGAACAAGGTTATTATAAGAAAGGGGAAAAAGAATGTGAGAGGACTGCTCTGGCTGGTGTGGCTCAGTGGATTGAGTGCTGGCCTGTGAACCAAAGGGTTGCCAGTTCAATTCCCAGTCAGGACCCATGCCTGGGTCATGGGCCATGGCCCCAGTAGGGGGCATGTGAGAGGCAACTACACATTGATGCTTCTCTCCCTCTCTTTGTTTGTCCCTCCCACTCTCTAAACATAAATTTAAAAAATATTTTTAAAAAATGAATGTGAGAGGACTAATGGAAAGAAAAATGGTTTTGAGAGGATGGAGGGAGGAGAAATAGTAAGATTGAGGAATAGAAAGAAAGTGTAGAAAGGGAAAAAATAAAATTTAAAACAAAAATAAGAAAAGGAAGGGAGAAAGCAAAATGGAGTAAGAGAAGGAAAGAGTAAAATATGAGAACTGAAATAAAAGTAAAACAAAAAATAGTGAAATAATAGGAACAAAATTGCATAAAAAGAAAAAATTTTAAAAAGCCATGCAGGAGAAAAAAATAACTGAAATAATAAAAAAGAACAAGGCGGCATTTGTCTCAGCAGAGTTGAGTGTTGGCCTGCTGTCTTCCTCCGCATCCATCTCTGGCAGTGTCAGAGGGTGTACCAGCCTAGCTTTGGGCAGCCTGTTCAAAGTTACAGGCGATCCACAGTCTGTGTCTGTCTCCTTCAGGCTTGGCTGGTCCTTGCTCTTCTGCCCTGATGGCTTTTTGTCAGCACAAGTCCCAGGGGTGGTTCACACTGAACAGTGCAACACATCCTCTCTACCCCTTGGCTTCAAAAATTCATATCAGGTGATAGTCCATTGATTGTTCAGGTCACTCGTTAGAAGACCAGCTGAAAATCCATGCTGGGGGAATGAGCAAGTGGGCTCAGCGTCCACCTACTCCACCACCATATTCCAGTCTCCTCCATCTTTCAAAATAATCAAAACCTAAAGGACTTTTTCATGACAGAGACAAACAGCTTACATACAAAGAATTTTGAAATATATCATTTCTTTGAAAATCAACTGATTTCCTAGAAGCTTAAGGAATATTAACCTCAGATTTGCCAATTGGAACAAAATGGGGCTGGATTCTTCCTGGTGGCAAGGTTTTCTCTAGGACACTAGTCTTCAAAGCATAACCTGAGAACTTGTAGAAATGCAAATTCTTCAGGTTTATCCCAGACCTACAGACTCTGTGGGGAGGGCCAGCAATCTTATTTTAACAAGCCCTCCGGTGATGCTATGCACACTAATGTTTTCAGAGCAGTGGGGGCTCTCCCACTGCTCTAAGAACAGCAAGTTAAATGTTAAGAAAGTACATCAGTTCTGGGAACCCCGAGTGGATTGTTTAGTGCAGTGCAGAAATAACGCACTAAATGACTCATCGTCCTTACTTGCTAAACGATGGGGGTTCATCCGGTGGTAACGTCCCACATCCTCTCCTGTGAACATATCTCAACCATATACAAGCAACTAATGTTAGGAAATATGGGTTAATAATTCTCTTTAAATCCAGACGTGGCCAAGAGGTTGATGTCCTCAAGGAATTTTGAGTCTAGTTGCCAGCTTGTGTCCATTTAACATCTCATTCCTTAAGCACATCTCAGTCACCGATTTGATAAACCTCATCCTTGAAGTGTTATCAGCTGTGAAATATTTGCTGGTTTCCCTTAGCCACGGGAGACTGAAGTTGACCCACTTGCTGGCACATTCCTGTTCATCCATTTTCATTCTTTTACTGATCTCATTGGGGTGACATTGGTTTGCAAAACCATACAGGTTCCAAGTGTACAACTCAAAAACATCATCTGCACGCTGCAAAATTAAAAACAGGTAAAGAAATTGGCAGGAATCTGTGCTCATTACATCAGAAACATTTTCTCTCCCTTACTGTCTGTGAGAAGTGAGAAATTTTTGTTTTGCAAGCAAAATATCACATTATTCAAAGACACTAGAAACTGCCCTTGGAAAATATAGTTGAACTTCTACAACAGTCATCTGAACTCTAACTCCTGAGTGAGAGCAGGAAAATAGAAAGTCATCTGTGGAGTTTCACAGATTCCTGAGGTCAGCTCTGAATGGGCTGAGGGTCCAAGGAACCAAGTCTCTGCTTTGGAGAAAAATCAATGTGAACCAATCTTTAGTTTGAAAGACAGTGCTGACTATGCAATCCATTCTCACCAGGGTCATGACTGCTTGCCAATTTGGAGATGTGGGTCTAAATTTCTACAAGTGGAATCTGGTTCCCTAGTAAATGACAAGACAGGGCAGAAAGAGTGTTGATCTTAAAACATGACAGTACAAGCTCCAAATCTCAACTTAACACTATCTTTTTGAACTAGGTTACATATGTCATTCTCTGAATCTCCATTTCTTCTTTTATGAAATGAGAATAACAGCTAGTTTGCAAAGGTTGTGCGAATTTACAAACACACACAACATTCCGCTCTGCGAAAGTCACGCTTTCGTAAACGTGAGTTTTCTCAGGTGCGATTGGTGAACGGGAAGAGCGGCACGCGCCGCAGAATCCTGAGGGCCCCGCCGGCATGCTCGTGTTTCCCCCGTGAGCTTCCGCGGCGGCTCACGGCTGAATATGACAGGTGTGAGGTCTACAGTGATGCCCGCAGTGTCTGTCATCCCTTACTTTTTGGGCTCAGTTCAATCCACTGCTCTGTCCAGAAAGCGTTTATTGTATGGCTTTCCCCCGTCTTCGGGCAGGAAGTCCTAACCGCCGTAATTCAGTAGCCTCACGCCCCCTTGCATCCCTTCTATCAAGGTACATTCACTTTTTAATTTTTTTAAGTAAAATTTTAGATTTACTGTAGTATTTTTTATTAGGAATTTAACATTTTTTGGTTAATATTCTATTAGTTACTACTATTCTAATATTTTTACCAGGATTGTTATTTTTGTTAATACCCTGGTTACAAATTTGTATCAATTTTAAGAGGCATGTTCCTAATATTATTTTTCCATAAGCTCTGCCAGTTTTAGTGTGAATGCTAATTTTAGTACTAATTTTGTAGAATGCTGTGTTTATCAGGAAGACAAATACTGTAATAAAGCAGAAATTGCGTAATGCAAAAAGTATACACACACAGAGAACACACACAAGTTCTGATTCTTGGTAGCGGTGGTGGACTCTTGTGATTCATTTTGCCTTCCCAACTTCTAAGCTTCTGTCCTTGCGGAAGTCACCCTTATCCTTATGACTTTGAAGAAGCAAAGACGACCTCTCAATATGGAATCTGAAAACACTGGATGCTCATTTTCCCAGCCGCCTTTGCAATAAGGGCAGAGGCCTGTGCCTCAGGCTCTGCCAACCAGGGCCACTGATGCCAAGGCTCTGATATGGGAACTAGTGACACTGAAACCGAGGGGCCAGGAGCCCTCTGTCATTTCTGTAATGATTGTGTCAGTGTTTTCCTCCCCAGAATGCTTTGGGCCATTGCTTTGGTGTTCTTATTTTCTGCTTAGCTTGAAGCCAAGTCTTCAGACCTTTCAATGATTCATGAGTTATCCACTATCCTTTCAAAAACTTGTCTGCTTCACTCAGCCAGCATTAGCTTCTGTTTCTTGCTACGGAGAACTTCAGCCAGTATTGTAGTTGTAATAAATTCAGAATTGTTTTTAGCATCTACCACATCTCTTATACCTTAAGGGATATGCAGATTGGCAAATTACCTAACTGTTCCAGATATTTATTGCTGCATCTAATAAACCACCCACAAATCTTAGTAGCTTAAAACAATAGTTTGTCCTGGCTGGTGTAGCTCAGTGGATTGAGCGCAGGCCTGCAAACCAAAGGTTCACTGGTTTGATTCCCAGTCAGGGCACATGCCTGGGTTGCGGGCCAGGTCCCCAGTGGGGGCCCCCAATAGGAAACCACACACTGATGTTTCTCTCCCTCGCTTTCTCCCTCCCTTCCCCTCTCTCTAAAGCTAAATAAATACTATCTTTTTTTAAAAAAACAATGATTTCTTATTATCTTTCATGGTTCTGGGGGTTGAATGGCCCAGCTGGGTGCTTCCTTCTTGGGGTCTCTCATACTGTTGCAGTTAGATAGTGGCTGGCATTGGAATCATCTGAAGGCTAGACTGGTCTGGTTGCCCAAGATGGTTCCTTCACTTCAACCCCTGGCTCCTTGCTCCCTCTCTCTTTCCAAGTGGTGCCTTGTCTCATCCTCCTGGGCCTCTCCATGGGGCGCGGGGCTTTTCACAGCGTGCTGATCTCAGACTAGTCACACAAGGCAGCTGGACTTCAAGGGGCAGAAAATTAACACTTAAGGGCTACACCCAGAACTGACACAGGGTACCTTTCATATTCTGTTGGTCAGAGCAGTCACAGATCCTGCCTACTTTTGGGGCAGGGGTGGGTGGGTGGTGAAGCAATGGGGAAATGAACTCTAGTTCTTGAAGTGGGAGTGGCAAGGTCACTCTGCCAGTGCCCGAGATATTTCTGTGACCAACTTTGGAAAATGCAATCTGTCACACTATCCTTAAGGAACTAAGTACTATCCAGAGAATAATGTAGAAAACACTCAGCAACATGATTTTTAAAAGGCCAAGTGCCCATCCTGAAGGGATAAGATCGGCAATCCATGGAATAATACACAAAATAAAAATATAATAATACAAAAGAAGTATGGTTTACAAAATAAACCATTCGGTATGGTGTTTGAAGACTGGTGTTTGAAGACAGGTGTTAACTTCTCAGTGGAGAGACTCCCCCACCCCCTTCACACAGGGTCCTAATCGCTACTTTTGTGGCAAATACTGCAGTGCAGTTTGGGAAACCTCTAAGAGTTTCAGAATCCAGGACCAAAGTTCTCTCCCAGTTTTTGTCTTTTTTCATTACCTGGGAAAATCTACCAAGTGAAAAAATTGATAAGCACTCTCCTAGCTTGCAAAGCTTTGGAATTGAGTGTTTAAAAATAGAGAAGATAGTAAATAAACTGCTGAGCTCCGGGCCTTTCCTTGAGCTGCATGATTCATGAGAGTGCCATCAAGGAAGAGAGACAGCACTTCTGAAATTCATTTTAGTGGTTAAAAACTGGAAAAAGCCTGAACACAATTTGATTTAACATAGTGGCTGCCCAAATGATAGCCTGTTTACCTTCACAGCAAGCAATCCTTTCTTGTGCCTTTACTTCAGGGATGTAAAAAATTGTACTTAGTCTCTGATCTTCAATACCCCTGACTCTGAAAGATAATTTTTCTTATTTATCATTTTGACATTATTGCTTAGGGCTATATGTAGTCTTGACGGTAAGTACCTGATGGAAATACCTCTCTCTCTGTTGGTTGCACAAAGCTTCTGAATCTAGCTTTACAGAAAAAAAAAAATTCCCTGGGGCTTCCTCCAGGGTTGGTCAGGAAAGTGGCTTGCTGTTAAGGAGCCTGAGGGGTTTAGTACCTTCTGTATGGTTTTTGTTTCATGTGCCCTGTTGGGGCCAAAGTGAATTGTATTTGTGAAATATAATGAGCCAAAAGTTCTCAATGATGCTTCCCTGGGTCTTAGTTCATTTTTTCTGCTTTGCTTCTGTCAAGGCAAGGTTCTTATAAAATCTATAGTCTTAATATTGAATATCACTTTTCTCTTCACATAAAATTTTCATTGGTTTCCCCCAACTATCTTTGCATTATCATCATTATCATTTGTATGAGCTCTTAGTTTCCAGTGACATAGAACCAAGTTCAGGTTGGCTTAAGACAGGTTCTGGGAGCCGAAAGGCCCAGGGGCTGGGCTGGCTTCAGACATAGCTGAATTTAGGGTTTCAACCATGTCATTGGGACTCAATTTCTTTTTATCTCTATTTTGCTGCCTTGTATTTTGGCTTCATTCTCAGGCTCCATGTGGCTTGAGGCTCCAGGCTGCTCCTTCACAGTGAGAAGATTGCAAGGGCAGCTCTAGCCTTACGTTTCCTCAGGCTAAAATGCAGCTTAAAAGAGAGGATCTTTTCCAGTAGCTTCTGAACAAGGCCCTAGATTTATTATGATTGGATCAGTTTAGGTCATGTGCCCATCTTTGAACCAATCATTGTGGACAAAGAAAGGCACAGTATATTGAATGGTTTATGCGAGTCACAAGTTCTATCCTTAGAACCAGGGCTGGAACCGCACTGAACAAGTGGTGAATCTGCAATCAGTCAGAACTTTTGGAGAAGGGCAAATGAATTCAAGGGCAGCAATAAACAACTACTAGTGTTATTACCATTATGATTGTTTTTTACACTATCATGATTTATATGATTCCATTTAATCCATAGTGCCTGGAACATAGTAGCTCCATAATACATATTGAAGGAATGAGTTTTTTACTAATGATAAACATTAGTTCAGTCCCATATGCTGCCAGTCAGCCAGGGCTGCCAAGCAAGAGTAAGACGCATAAAACAAAGAAAACATTGAAGCATTAATAATAAAAGAGCTAATAAAGCAGTTCTTCAGATCTTTATTATTAGATTATTTTGATTACATAGGCATCATGTGCACATGTTATAAAGGGAAGTACATTTTACATTGCTGTGTAAATGGATGGTTTTAAGCCTCTCCATCTGCAAGCAAATCTGACACACTTCACTTTCCGCCGAATTGGAGCGCTTCCAAAATGCACTCTCAGATGCTGCAAATGCACCTCCATTGTGGAGCCTCACTGTCTGAGCAGAAAGCCTTCCCGCCCTCTGTGGGGAGAGAACGCAGGGGAGGGGGAGAGGGGCATAAACTGCCAGGTCAGCTTCAGCAGTGCAGAGGGAATGTATTCTTTCTTTCTCCTCTTTCCATTCCCACTGCTTAATTTTTCTACTCCCTAAGCAGGGGAAGGCAGCTCATCACTATCCAGGGCCGTGACTTTTGATAGAGGGCAGGGCACAGAACATTATGTGAGTAGCTTTTTCTAAATTATCCCAAGGGTGGTACTAAGAATGATACAAAACTAGTACCATGATGAGTGCATAGAGACGAGATAATAGCGCCATTGCATATGCATAGAGCAGAGTTAATTCATTACATATAATGCATGCCTGAGGGTAGTAGGGAATAATTCTCCCACAGAACTCCACTAGAGAAAGGCTGAGTTAGATCTTGGTGCATCATTGTCTTGTTTGATTTTGAGTTCCCTATTGTGTGTTGAAGATGAAAAGGTTAATCATTTCTCGGGCCATGGACGTGAATGCAAATCAAAATCTGCCAAATATATGTGCACACATGCACATCCATATGTACATGTGTGTATATAACACATATATTTATATGACACATTGTGTCCAATATATTACATATAATATATATGTTCAATGTTCTATATATTATATATTTCAATATATATTTGTGAATATGTATGTATGTACACACACACACACAATTCTTTTTTAACGTCAGAAAGGAAGAAGCTGTGTAGCCTCCTGAGTATAAAGGAGAGAAAACCTTTCCTCCATACTCCTGGCTCCCCTTGGAGTTGGCAGAGATGGCTGCTAAGGGGCATCCCAGCAGCCCAGTGTGAGCAGAAGGCGGCAGTGAGGACAACTTCAGCTGTGGGTCCTGCCCTGCCTTGAAATCTTTAGGTCTGCGCTGAGAGGGGCAGATGTTTTTCCCCTTGGCAATATTCTGTGGGTGCCCTGTGTCTTGGTGGCTGTGGTGTGTCCTCCACACTTCAGGGAGGAGAGCCAGGTGAATCCCACGCCAAAGTGCCTTACCTGCACCTCCTTCCTGCACAAGATGGCAGACCTTCTGGCTGGGAAGAGGATCCTTCCATTCCGGACCAGGCTAAACACTAGTAATGGCTTTGTCATGTTTACTGTCTTGCACTTTGGCTATAGGTAACTGAAAAGATTCCTTCTATGTATCTATCTTTAATGCCTGGAATGAGAGTTTCTGGGGAAGCATTTAGAACCATGAGTCTTCTAACAAAGTTACAGGAGGCGTCAGCACTGCTTGGCAGATACAGATGATGTTCTGTCAAGTACAAAAGATGTCAAGCCCAGAGACGATGTAAAAGAGCAGCCATAACCTCACAGTCAGGTGTATGTGGGGCAGGTGGTGTTAGAAGGATCTTCCTCTCTCTTCCAAGAAGCCCGCAGAATAACCTTCCTTCTCCTCCATGCAGAGACCAGAGATAAGTTGCACACCTTGAATTTACATAATGCTTTTCCTCTAGATACCTTACAAACCTCCTTGGAGAGAATTTCTGGAAAAAAAGAAGAGTCAGAGAAATGAGAGAAAAATCAAAGCTTGATCGTTCCAACCTCACTCGGATTTTATGACACACTGAGAAGAAACGGTCTATCATGCCAGTGAATATTTGTGTGCATTTTCGCTGCTGACTGCTTCCCAGAGGTAACTTAGAAAACCCAACATCCAAAGGACTTCATCAATCAGGCCTATGTGATGAAATTTTGACTCACTGAAGGCAGTTTGGTGAGCAATTTTTCAAAGCTGATTTTTTCATTAGAAAAAAGATGGGAAGTTGGGAATTAGGTGGGAACAAAACAAACTGGCAAGGATATGTATTACCACTGCTAAATCAAACAAATGATGAGTCATCTGGTTTCGCCACAGCCCTTCTTTGTGGAAGCTGCCCTCAGACTTTGCCTCCTGTTTATATTTGTAAACTGCAAATAGGTTTAGAAACACTGTTCTTATGAAGAGTGGATTCACTTTATTCTTATTTCTAAGGGCTGACCTAAAGGTTACATTTAGGAGTAGATTTTATTAATAAACCCTGTTCACACATTTCATGATTAAAATTTTTATTTAATTCTAATTTATTTTTAATGAAAATTAAACTGACTGTTTCATGTGGCCCTAGCCTAGTGAAAGAAAAAAAATGCCTTCTAGTCTGGTGGTATCAGTGTGAAATATTTGCTTCATCTCAAAATAAACTCAGAGAACAACTTGAAATCAAATAAAGGTCAAATAAAATCAACAGTCAGGTTAGGTAATAGTCTCTTCCTTTACTTAAATTTTCCATAAGGGGAAAAAAGTAACAGCAGAAAAAAAGACCAAAAGAGGAAAATAATTTTTAAAAAAAGAACATATGAAAATATGTAACTCTTTCCTTGACCAAACTGCTGCTGGTGACAATTTTATCTATGTGGAAAGTACAGCATTTATGCCTTCATTAATTTATTAAATATTTATAAGGCACCCAGTGTGTAACTGTGATAGACGAGATGTAAGCAAAATAGTTTGAGAATGCGTTGTAAGCCCAAAAGGCTATAGGAATTAAGCAGGTCACATAAAAGTGTGATTGTGACCAAGGCAATACAAGGGTGATTGATCAAACAGAAGGATGCTTGTTCTGTCTAAAACATTTGCATTTAACTTTAAAATTTAGCCTAGGGCCTGCTGTGGGCTTCCAGTTTCCCACTCTTGGAATATGGAAGAGAAAGTCAACTCTTATGGAAAAGTTTTCATTTAAAGTGAATGTTGGCCCTGGCCGGGTAAGCTCAGTTGGGTAGAGCATCGTCCTGATATACCAGGGTTGTAGGCTTCGTCTCCAGTCAGGGCACATACAAGAAGCAACCTCTGAATGCACAACTAAATGGAGCAACAAAATTGCTCTCTCTCTCTCCCTGCACCTCCCTTCCTCTCTTTCTCTAAAATCAATAAGTAAAAAAATAAAATAGAGTGAGTAAGATTTGTAGAGAGAGAGAACAGGAAATGTCATTTTAACCTGGTATTTCCCACCAACAGAAGCCTAGCTTGCAGCGGGAGCCTGTGTGAGTAGGATGATGTCTTAAGGGCCAGTGTGTGGAGTTCAGGCTTTATTAAGTATGTCCAGAATGGAATTTTAGATCCCCACTAAACTATTCTTTTCCCAGGGACCATGACTCAGAAGTGGTGCTACCGTTCCTCCTGTCACTCTGGTCAGAACCTAGGAACTATTATTTTATGCTTTCTTGTCTCTCAGACCTCAGGGACAGAGTTGGGTTTTATGGAAATGAATCTCATACATTGGTAGATAGGGAGGATTCTCTTTAAGAAAAAAATCTATAGAACTAGGTGCAAAAGGAATATTTATTTTGGACGGGTTGGCACAAGTGGCAGGAAGCCCACCTCTGCAGACCCTTATCAAAGCCACTATTGGAATCTGTTGCCTCTACCTTCACAAATATGTCCCAAACCCAACTGCTCTTCCTGACATCCACCACTACCCCTCCAGACCAAGCCACCATCAGCCACGGCGTAGATTACGCAGCCCCAGCCCCCTAACTGGCCTCCCTGCTGACACCCTGACCCTACTGCACGCAGTCTATTCTAATCGTGGAAGGCAGAAAGATTATTTTTAGATCTATATCAGATCACATCATATCTTTCCTCAAAATCCTTCTGTGGCTATCCATCAGGCCCAGAATGAAACCCTTTATTTAAAGTCCTGTGCGTGGGCTCCAAGATCCTGATGTACAGCCCCCGCTTTACTTCCCAGGCATCGTTGACCGTCGCGCTCCCCACTGACTACTCCACTGTAATCACACCGGCTTCCTTGCTGTTTCTTTTAACTAGTCAAGCACCCCACTGCCTTAGAGCCTTTGTATTTGTTTTTTCTTTCTGTCTGGAACACTTTCTCCCTAAGTATTTTCTCGTCTCTTCTCCATCACTTCATTCAATCTTAGCTCAAATGTCACCTTCTGATCACCCTGTCTCAGTGATTTTCAACCATTTTAATCTCATGGAACACATAAGCTAATTTCTAAAATCCTGCAGCATACCAAAAAACATATTTTTTGCCCATCTGACAAAAAAGTAATTTATACTGGATGGCTGTTGCTGTGTTGGCTGTTGTCATTTTTTTATTTGACAATCTAATGGGAAAGAGGTCAGTGTCCCTGACTAAATAGTCAGGTATTGCATGTTTTAAAAATTCTTGTGGCCAATGGGTTGAAAATCACTGCCCTGTCTAAATGCACCACCCTTTAACCTCTATCTGCTTACTTAATTTACTTTATGTCCTTTATCACTGCTTGCTTTATTATTATTTATTCACTTGTTATTGTCCGTTGTGCCTCCCTGATGTACACTCCACTGAGGTAGGGATTTTGTTTTATCCATTTCTGTTTTCCAAAAGCCTAGCATAGTACCTGCTGTAGAAAATACCATAAATGCTTCTCTGGAGGAATATGGCATCCAACAACACCAGTACAATTTTTGAAGCCCAATACCCAGCATTTAATTTTTTTTAAATTCCAGAATATAAAGAAACAGGAGCCAAAGGGAAAAAAAGCATATACTAGAAAGAAATCCACAGATGACCCAGTGATTGAAATTTTCAGGCACAAACTCTGTATTAAGTGCAATATGTTTAAGGAAATAGAGCAAACATATGGGGCATGATAACGATACAGGTATGATATGGTAAAAAGGTCTAACATTAATGCAGTTGGACCCTAGGGAGAAAGAAACAATAGGGTAGAGGCAATATTTGAAGAGATAATAGCCAAGAATTTTCCAAAAGTGATAAAAGATATCAGCCACAAATTCAACAAGTTCTCCAAGCCCCCAAATAGAATAAATACATAGAAAACCAAATTTAGGCACATAAAAATAACAAAGAGAAAACTTTAAAGAAGAAGAAGAGAAAAGGAAGCTAAAATAATAAGGCACTAACTTCAGAAGAACAACAAGGGTAGCAAATTAGTTCTCAAAGTTATGCTGGAAATCAGAAGGCAATGTAGTGGCATCTTTAAAGTGCTAAAAGAAAATACTTGCCAACGTGGAAATCTGTACCTAGCAAACATATTCTTCAAAGATGAAGGGAAAAGTGTAATTTACAGACAAAATCTGAGAGAATCTGTAACCAACAGATATACACTAAAAGAGACTAAATGAAGTTTTTCAGGAAAAGGGAACATTATTTCAAACAGACACAGAGAAATGCAGATAATAACCTTTCTGCAGCCCTCTCAACAGGGACATCAGCACCTCCACATCCTGCTCATACCGGCACCCTGGCTCCCTGTGGGCCCCCACACTGCTTGCCTGGGGGCTGCAGGGCTTCCATCAAGGCCCCTGCTTTCCTCCGCACACACATGCCACCAGTTGCTGATCCCCTGTCCCCACCTGCACTCCAAATGGTTGCTTCCTGCATACCCAGTGACTACAGATTAACTCTAGTCTGGACAATCCAGTTAAGTGAACTTCTCCGCTATCCAATGGGCTAAACTATACCTTCTTCAAGGAGGTCTGAGCACCTTCCATGTTTGTCCTTTCTTGAGTACTCTCCGACCTGTAGAATACCATATTGACTGTCCTTATACTTCCACTACTATTACCAGGGTATCAGAATTCTTTATTAAGTCCATTAACTCTATTAAACTTCTACTGTTTAACCCACTGAATGGAATCAGACTAATGCAGATGACTTTATCAAAATGATAAAGGGTCATTCCACCAGGGAGATAGAATGATTTTAAATAGAATTTAGCTAATAATACAATTTCAAATTATACAAAGCAAAAATTTACAGAACTAAAAATAGAAATGGAATAATCTGTAATCCTAGTGGCAGATTTAACATACCTCTGTTGATTGATAGAATAAGAAGAAAATAATATCAATAAAGATACAGGTGATCCAACACAACTAACCAATGAGAGGAAAAGAATCTGTTCCCACACTGAAGATTTTTTGACTTTCATGCCTGCAAGGTTTTTCATCCCCATGAGTGTAAAGTTTGAAGAAGCTCTGCAGGTGACACTGTTTTGTCCATCCCACTCACCCACCCATTATTAGCAAATAGCTTAGCTTTCTATTTCATGGGAATAGAATTTTCTCTATTTTTAATTTCTTCAGAACCCAGTACTGGACACTTAGTGGGCTTTAGGTACCAGGCAGAGACATGACTAAATTGGAATTTTGTCATAATATTAAAAAATCTTATTCTTTACATTGTTATTGGTTGGTGAGCCTCTTACAGCAGAGCTAAGGCTTTTCTTAGAAAAGACATTAGCCCCCAGATAAACCAAAATGTTTAGCAAACACTTAAATTCACTTATGTTTGTAATCAAATTGCATTTTAGGTTAGAATATATTTGACATCTCTACATCCACTGACTATGAGTTGTTTGCACAGGGCCATTTTGGTTTGGTTATTTATTTAATTCTCTTTCGACTTTGCGATTATATGGTCATCTCAGTTGTCATTTTTAAGAACACTGCTAACCCTGCTCAGTTCTGTGGTCAGACAATGGATGGGCATCGGTGATATTTTATCTAAATTTTGCAGGAAGTAAATTTGTTGTGTTCTAATTTAAGATTAATAACTTCTGTACTTCACAGTAAGTTGTGGAACATTTTATAGTAACTCATTTTAAAGATTGAAGGTTAGGGAGGATAAAATAAAATGAAATTATCCTATATTAAGCAACAGTCCCAACTGTTAATAATTTCCTCCTCTTTTTACCCAGAGATAATAAAATATTTATGTTAATATTTTAATAAATGTTGATTTTATACAGTGCTCTCTTCTGAGCTCAAAGGTGTTGCATACATAAGGTCGAATCTATTTCTCTCATCTAAAGTCATTGAATTATGGTTTACTCGGCTACTAAAATGATTACTGACTTTGGCAAATTACTGTACCTTTCAGGGTTTCATTTTTTTCCTTCTATAAATTAAATGTTATTTTAGACCAGGAGTCAGTAAACTATAACCAGCAGGCCGTATCCAACTGGTTCTTGTGCAGGCTGTGAGCTAAGAATGGTCTTTATATTGTTATAAAGGTTGTTGTAAAAAAGAATATGCAGCAGTGACACTCTATGGTCTAAAAAATGGATAATATTTACCATCTAATCTTTTATTATTTATATAATATTTTCAAAGAATTATAATACTAATAAATGTGAAAAATCACACTTTAATAATTAAAGAGTCTTGATCCTTTAAAGTTAATTCATTACAGTTTGAGGACATAAGCAATTAAGGAAGTTGTATGTTATACACATCATCTATTTTATTACATGTAAAAAGGTGAGTTTGAAAAAATTTAACTTCCCCTTGTCATATAAATTTTGTTTTAGAGATAATGAACATTTAAAATGGTACTTTTGGATTTGTAACATCTAAAGAGTTTCTGAGAATAATTTATGCAAGTATTAAATGACAGATTGGTATATATTATTCTTTCTATTACTAAAATCACTGTATTTTTATATATTTTTTCTCATTTTAGATAGAAGCAGATTTGGGATATCCTAGAGGTAAAGCAAGAATCATTCATAAGGAATCGGATATCATTACTGCCTTTGCTTCTAATAAAGTGAGTACATAGACATTTTTCTTTTCTTCAGCTATTAACTCTTCATAGTTGGAGAATGTTTCCTGTCCTGTCAGTTTATTCAGTATCAGTATTTCTTTTTCCCAAAGCTACTTCTCACTCCTAAATTGCAATTCGAATACATTTTTTTATTTTATAAAAAGATTATGTTGCTGGATCATCTATTTTTTGGTTTTGAATATATAGCAGATAAAATGTTTTGTTGGTACATAGAAGTATCAGGCATTTATATATGCGATTGCCTTTAGAATTTATACAACACATTATAAAGGTTAATCCAAATAAAAGGTTTTCTATTTTCCTTATATGAATATGTTCAATGTGGGTCAATATTAGGTTTTTTAAGCTTATTAGGTAAATTTAAGCTTATATAACTCAGAGAAATTCTCCCTCTTTGACTTAAGCTGTAATAGCTGCCCAATTAGAGTGTTTTCTTTGTATTCCTTACCCTTCCATTCGACATCTTTCTTAGAGCTACTCACGGAAGAGGTAGCCTTATTATAAGGTCCTTATATACAGTGGTCCAAGGTTGAAATTTGTCTTTATCATCTTTCACTTGTATCTTCCCTGTTCGCTTTACTGTACAGTTTATACTGACTTCTAGATGCTGTTGCTTTTTATTTTCATTAACTTAAAGGATGTATATATTCTTTTCCATGTATGTCTAATTTAAAAACAAGTTTTAAGTATTATTTAGATTTATAACCTATGGCATCTATTCAATAATCATTTCACCAATAGGTTCTCCATCTTTCTAAACTGTTTCTTTTCCTTGGCTTATCCTAGGTAGTTCCTTTGTCATTCTATCCTCACCTTCTTCCCTGTCCTTTGTCCATTTCTCTCATAGATGTCTTCCCCCAGACAATGACTAGTTCTATCAAGATAGCAAAATAGAGAGAGACTCATAGAGAGCAGGATAGTAGCTAAAGGGAAGTGCTTAGTGGGTGGAGGAATTGAG
This sequence comes from Mormoops blainvillei, assembly GCA_004026545.1. Lineage (NCBI taxonomy): Eukaryota > Metazoa > Chordata > Mammalia > Chiroptera > Mormoopidae > Mormoops > Mormoops blainvillei. The sequence goes on from PVJD01008418.1 coordinate 61,172, forward strand.
CAAAAAGCAAAAAGGACTCGCAGGTGTGGACAACAGTGCGATGATTGCAGGGGGAGAGGGGTATTGGGGGACTAAATGGTAATGGAAAAAAATACAATAAAAAAAAGACACGTGAGTTTGGAAGCAGCCCTTAACCAGGCAGTTCTCATGTTGTAATATGAAATATACATGTCAAATACAAATACAAAGTTATTGTTTACACCCGAGAAGTACCTTATTTCCCCTGAAGAAACTATGATTTTCAATTTTCTGTGCTATAAAACCAGCATTTTGCTTTTTGTGGGGAGGGATGTGTATAAGCAACTAGTAATGAACAATCATCCACATATACAAAGTCTGCCATTTACTGTGTAATGGTAATACCTTTTGCTTTACTTGCATTATTTAAAAATGCCAATGAGACTGAGCTTCTCCCATTTGTTTAGTTGTGAATTATGTGTCAAAAACTGTAAAGAATCTGAGATATTCCTCTGTATTTAAACTAACAAGTTTGCTTTCACAGTTTAATGGATGCTGTTAAAAGACCCAAGACTCCTGGACCAGTGACAAAGGAGAGTTTATTTCTAGTAGCAAAAACAGTAGCCAAAGTATCAGTATTTTTGCACTGGTTCTGGAGCTGTAATTCCAAAGTGACAGGGCGAGGACCAGATGATACCTGCACACAAAGTGGTTTGCATTACAGGAGAGGAACACTGAGTTTAGGGAACCCAAATCTTTTTTAATGATAGTAAGCATACCTGCCCATTGAGTCTATATAGACATCCTAGAGAAAATGCTGTGGAACAAAGGGCAGTCAATGACTCACTAACAGAATATGCAGAAGAGACCTAAGAAGAATTATCTCCCAGCAGTCTAGTTACATTCCTTTTCCATCTATCTCTGAGGTCTCAATATTTTTTAAATTAGTTTATATTAGCATTTTATATAATGATGGAAATATTAATCCTCTTTTCTCTTTGCTGTCAATATCTTTCCACTGTCTACTTTAGAGATGTACATTTTCAACCCACAGATGTTTAAAATTTTATATCATTTAATCTGACCAACTTTTCATTTATGATCTCTTTTGGCATGCTTCCCTCATTCTTTCTCTACCCCTACACTTTTTCTTTATGATCTTTCCCCAAATTCCACTTTTCTTGCCTAAGATTGAAAGGCTTTAAGTAAAAGTGATATTATCTTATTTGAATAATTCACCACTGTTTCTTACTTTGGTGTTCCTTATCTCCCCCATCTTTCTCTACCTTCAAGGGCTCTTATTTTCATCAATGTCTGCCTCCCCAGTTCTGAACTATGTAAACCTTAAGGAGATTGTACCATTCTGGTAAACTAGAGAGTCAATGGTGGAAGAAGGATTAAGTGGAACATACATTACCATTTATAGCTGGCTTTCTGTTATAGGTCCTTAAATTATTAGAACATAAACATATCTCCAAACTCAAGCTGATGATTATTATACTAAAAAATTTAATTATTAAAATTAATTTAAAATATACATTGTGAGAATACTATATATTCTGTTCCTTAAAGTTATCATTTCTTGAGCTTAGTTCATAGTTTTCATTTTCCAAAGTAGCCCATACACATGTTATGCTTTATTATTGAAAAATTACCATATGATTTATTTTTCAGGCAAATAGAAATTGCACAGCAATTGCTTCAAGCCATTATGTCCAAGAACTGGATATTTCTGGAATTCTGGCTATAAAGATCTTTACTTGGGTAGATGATGATACAGAAATGGAAACCAAAGGGCACCCTTATACTTTGTTTTTATTCAGTAACATCGCAATTTGAATGATGATTCCACAGAACTATAATTTTCAAAAGATTGTTTTATCTCAACCATTTTTTATTATTTTTTATTGTACTATTTTTCCATTACTATTTAGCACCCATATAACCCTCCCCCTCACAATTCCCACACTGTTGTCCATGTCCATGAGTCCTTTTTCCTTTTTGCTCAATCCCTCCACTCCCTAACCTCTTCCCTCCAATAGTTGTTACCTGCTCTCTGTCTATGAGTCTGTCTCTACTTCCTTATTAGTTCAGTTTGTTCATTAGATTCCACATATAAATGAAATTATATGGTATTTTTCTTTCTCTGACTGGTTTATTTCACTTTTATGTCTTCCAGGTCTATCCATGCTGTCACAAAGGGTAAAATTTTCTTCTTTTTTATTGTGTAAATGTCCCATAGTTGTTTTATCCACTCATCTACTAATAGACACTTGAGTTGCTTCCAAATCTTGGTGATTGTAAATAACACTGCAATGAACATAGAGGATGCTCATGTTCTTTCAAATTAGTGTTTTAGGTTTCTTCAGATATAGTCCCAGAAGTAGGATTGCTGGGTCAAAAGGTAGATCCATTTTTAATTTTTTTAGGTATCTCCATACTGCTTTCCACAGTGACTATACGGGTCTACATTCCCACCAGCAGTACAAAAGCGTTCCCCTTTCTCCACATCCTCACCAGCACTTGTTGTTTGGTGATTTACTAATGATAGACACTCTGATAGGTGTAAGGTGATATCTCATTGTGGTTTTAATTTGCATTTCTCTAATGATTAGTGACATTGATTATCGTTTCATATGTCTATTGGCCATCTGTATGTCCTCTTTGGAGAAGTGTCTATCAGGTCCTTTGCCCATTTTTTAATTAGATTGTTTGGGGAGTTTTTTGGTGTTGAGTTTTTAAGTTCTTTATAAATTTTGGATATTAACCCCTTATCACATTTGTTGCTGAATATGTTTTCTCATTCATGGATTGTCTTTTTATTTTGTTGATGGTCTCCTTTGCTGTGCAAAAGCTTTTTAGTTTGATGTAGTTCCATTTGTTTATTTTTGTATGTGTCCCTTGCCTGGGAAGATATATTAGATAAACTATTACTATAAACTATGTCCAAGATTTTACCACCTATATTTTCTTCTAGGATTTTAATATGAAGAAATCAGTTGCATATTTATATGCCAAAAATGAACTAACAAAAAGGGAAATTAAGAAAACAATCCCATTCAAAATTGCTTCAAAAGGAATAAAATACCTAGGAATAATTCTAACCAAGGATGTAAAAGACCTGTACTCAGAATATTATAAGACACTGAAGAAAGAAATTGAAGAAGATGCAAATAAGTAGAAGCACATACCATGTTCATGGATAGGAAGAATTAATATAATTAAAAAGTCCATACTACCCAAAGCAATCTATAGATTCCTATCAAGAGTCCAATGTTGTATTTCACAGAACTGGAACAAATATTTAAAAAATTTATATGGAATCACAAAAGACCTGCATAACAACAGTGATCCTGAGAAAGAAGAACAAAGAGGAATCATGCTACCTAATATCAGACTGTACTATAAGGTCCCAGTAATCAAAACAGCACAGTCCTGGCATAAAAACAGACATATAGATCAATGGAACAGAATAGAGGGGCCAGAAATAAACCCACACCTTTATAGTCAATTACTATTCGACAGAGGAAGCAAGCACATACAGTGGGCTGAAGAGAGTTTATTCAATAAATGGTGTTGGGAATGTTGGACAGATACATCAGAAAAATGAAACTAGATCACTTTCTTACACCACATACAAGAATAAGTTCAAAGTGGATTAAAGACCCAAAAGATTTTTTTAAGGAATATTCCTAGATTATAAGTTAAGTGGAAGCTGACATGCAAAAGAGCAAAGAGATGGGTGTTAGGGGCTCCAAAGAAGAGAATAGAAGGTTAAAACAGGAAAAGTGAGAGAATCTGAAATTATTCATCTATGAAGTTATTGTGTCTATGAGTTAGGAGTTAAGAGCTGAAGACAATTTTAAAGGGAAACATAAAGTCACATGTTAGAGCTTTCAGGTACAATACAAGAAATTAATGGGCTTCTTTCATTCTGGTTGACATTGCGTTGTAGGTCAGATTTCTTGGTTATACATGCTCATGATTATTCAATAGCTGTGCAAGGCACAATCCCATATACACATTGCAGTCCTGACACTCCAGTCAACATGCCCTGGCTTGGTAGTACGCAGACTGGCAGAGGAGCATCTGTGGTATGTAAAGCTAAATATATTTGTATGTAAATATCCTATGTTTCCCCTAGCTTAATAGATAAAGGATGATTTAATCAATGTGATCTAAAAATTCTTAGTTTTTTAGTAAGTCATAGTTGCTGCAAGTTGTAACTTTTGATTATAAAGAATATGTTTTCATTTTAAAAAGGTAAAAAACATTTTAAATAGATAATTTAAAATGCAAAGAACTGTATATCAAGTAATAATTATTTGGAACTTATTGGTCCAGATCAGCATGCTGCAGCCTCCTATGGGTTAAATTGTACCTGGCACCTGTTTTTGTATAGATAACGTGCTAAGAATAGTGTTTATATTTTTCAGTGGTTGAAACAAAATCAAAAGAAAGATGATATTTCATTATACATGAAAGTTAGATGAAATTCAAATTTCAGTACCTATAAATAAAATTTTATTGAAATATAGACATAGCCATTAATTCCTATTTTGCCTGTGAATGCTTTCATGCTAGATTGGCAGAACTGAGTATCTGAGACAGAGACCATATGCATATAAAGCCCAAAATATTTATTATCTCATCAATTACAAAAAGTTTGCTAACCCCCAATTTAGATAATATCTTTTAATAGATATCAACTAACAACTATGCCCATATTAAGTATGACCTTTTTTTAATGCTCAGAAAAATATATTGTTTTTTCTTTGAACAAAGAAAAACAATGTAATTGGTTCAAGTTTAAGCAAAGTGAAAAAAAATAAGCAAAGTATAAAATGCAGATGAGCTGGAACAGATTTTTTCTGTAGTAATGGAAGATCTTCTCAAGTACGGATTATCAAAGATGTGATCCAGGTTTAAACCTCCAGGAGATTCCTTTATTGGTACTTAGGGTACAGAAATTGATACACAGAATTGAAGAAACCTAGCACCTTAATTTTCTTAGTGGCTTTCTAGATGGTAGAGTTTTTGTTTGTTTGCTTGTTTGTTTGTTTTTTCAATTTCATGTGTCCTATGGAATTCTTTCTTTAGCTAAAAAGAAAAAGAATTTTTCACTAATTAATAAAGGTAATTATTTAACTAAAGGCTTAATCATCTTTAATAATATCTGGTAATATTTTATACTGAATGAAGTTCCTTTATTGTACATATCACCTTATTATTCTTTGAGAGGTCTGTTGTAGCTGTTATAATTAGTCCTACTTCTCATTCTTTGGATGAAACTTGAGATACACAAAGGTCAAGTGATTTAATTCAGGTCACTATTCAAATTTGTGGTAAAGCTTGTATTAGAGCCCTCCATTCCCCTTAGTTCATTGATTTCAGGTAGGATCCTTTTAAAATTAAGTTGAAGAATTTGAAAAGCAATCTAGTAATTATTCAAATGAATAACTTGGTCATTAATAGTTATTTTTTCCCATTGACATATATTAAACTTCATTTGTAAAACCTACTGATCTTATCATCTTTTACATGGAAACGTAAATATATGAAATATACAAAAAGAAATAATAGGCACTTTTTTCCATCTCAAGTTTCAGAGAATACAATGCAGTTCTTCCCGTAACAGCTTTCTTTGCTGATCTCTCTGTTTCTGCATTCGCTCCCTCTGTCCTGTACGCAGCAACCAGAGTTGCTGTTTTCTAAAGTATCATTCAGGTTGTCACCCACCCTGCATAATGATTTCAGATTTCTCAGTACAGCTTGAAAAAAAAAAGTCCTTATTAACATGGCTTCTAAGGCCTGATGTGATTTAACTTCGCAGGTCCCTGGCTGCCTCATCTCCCTTCATTGCATCCCTGATTCTCTTTGCTCTAGTTACAGTGGCCTTTTTTCTGTCACTGAAACACATTATGCTCATTGCCATGTCAGAGCCTGTGCCCTGCATTCTGCTTAAAATACTCTTTTTCTGTTTTACCGTTCAGCTCTTAACTCAAATTCCCATGGATTCCCCTTGCTTACCTAGTGAAGGCATCTGCCCCTCCCTCGTCTACCCACAGTCACCCTACCTCATTTTATTTCATTTTATTGTCTTTGTAGCTTATATCAGTTATGAAATTATCTGTTTTTTGGATGTCTTTTTTACACCCTCTGGAATGTAAGCTCTTTGAGAGGTTACTTTATGCTGCTTTATACACCAATGATCTCTAACTGAAATGGCATTTAGTGTATAGTAGGTGCCCAGAAAATATTTTAGACTCCAAAGTATATAATATAGAAATAACCATTGTCATTCCTCTCGGGACTGAATTTTCCTTCTATCTAAAGGACACATTTTTGGTTGGGGTCATTGTGGTTCGTAAACTTAAGTATTTGGATCACCTCAGTCCCTACTCAGGAAAAATATACCAACATAACGTGTTCTTTATATGGGCCTTCTGAAATAATCAATGACTTCTCCCCTTATAATGTTTTACATCTGCTTTCAGGAAGGTTTTTAAAGCTGTGTTTGTGTATGCTTTTTTACTCATCGTTTTCTTTTGATACTTGAGTCAGAAAGTATCATTTAATTAGAAAAAAAATAAAAGAAAGTACAGGAATCTTTAAGCGCTTCTTTAATTAAGAGGAACATGAGATTTAAACTTAAAATTTATTAAGCAAAAGTAACATTCAGCAGGTTTTCATTTTTTGTGGAGAATTGCTAGAATATTTTCTTAGTCCCACTATTTTATTGAATTGTGAATATTAATGAAAAAAAACTTGTTATAACCAACTTCTGCTTTATTGGAATATTATCAGTATCTCTATATCTTTAGTGTTTCTGTTCCTCAGCAGTTCTTCTGGATAATCTCTGCCCTCCCAAACAAATCCCCACTTTCCTCACTACTTTTGGCTAATTGAACAATTTAAAATAATAAACAACAAAAAAAGTGTACATGAGAGTGATGCTACAAATGTAGGGTCATACATAACTGCAGCTATGGTACTGTAAATAGGAGATGTCCTATAAATTAAAATGATCTTATCAATTTCACATATATATTTTATTCTTATTTGACAGGCTTGGTAAATCACTCAAAATATGCTTTATAAACAAGTAAACAAATAATTCCAAACTATCAATTAAAATTATACAATTTTTTATGTTGTTTTTCCCCCCACATGCTTCTGCCTGCCTTTATAATCTTATACTTGCTATTCAGGATTATTCCAATAAATTTGATGGGATAAGAGAAGAATTTGCAAGAAAGGAGGCAAGACTGAATACTCAAGGTGAATTTGCTCCTAGAGCCTAGTCAATGACCCAGAAAATGTATATGCACTTACATGTAAGAGAGCTGAACTATTAAACTTAACTCGTTACCATGTTTAGTGTTTTTACCGCTCATAGTAGCAATTATGGAATCACATATAAATAAATAAATATTATTTGAATATCCTGTCACGAGTAAATTTTAATACTATTATTGTAACTAAAAGAATGATTTTCTTTGTTAACAGATGATTTAAAAAACCATGAATAAGGTCAGAAGAATGACTTCTCATCCCACTCTTCTGACTGTAAGTTGATGATTATTAGCCTTATTCTGAGGAATTTAAAGGAAGCTTTTAGTTTAAATCAAAAGGTAGTCAACATTTATCTTACTTTTTTTGTAGAGGATGTTTGCTGCCAAATAAGATCTTCAGTTCAAAACTGAATAAATATAGAAAAAGAAATTTCCCTGGATTAACAGAGAAGTCCAACTTAACACAGTAACTTTTTAACATTTTGAATACACATTTCTGTTAGAGCGTTGTTTTATTTTTATTTTTTAATTTTCCTTCTTTTATTAATTCTAGAGAGACGGGAAGGGAGGGAGAAAGAGAAGGAAAGAAACATTGATCAGTTGCCTCTTGTACACACCCCAACTGGGGACTGACCCCACAACCCAGGCATGTGCCCCAACTGGGAATCAAACTGGCAACCTTCCGGTTGGCAGGAGGACACCCAGCCAACTGAGCCACACCAGCCAGGGCAGCACATTTTATTTTTGAACATTTCCAGACTCTTTACACAATGTTAAGTTATAGTTGATAACTATTGTTTTAATAAAAAGATCTTTTCCATCTTTTATTACATAAACCTGAACATATCTTGGTCATTTATTTCCTCATCATAATCAGTTTGTATTTTATTAATATTTTTTGTTCCCTTAATAGAGAACTTAATTGGGAATTTATGGGAAGTATTGAAGTATTGAAGTGGAAAAACAATAATAGAGACAATTTAAAATTAACTGGTAGGGTGGAATCAATATTCATATTGGCATGTGAGTATTCCAAGTTTTTAAAATACTGTTTTTAAGTTGTCCTACCAGACAGTAACAAAAATAGAGCATGTTAAAAATTAATAACCTATAAAAATTTTACCACTTTCCTTTGAGAGATATTCTGATAAAATATAATTAACAAAACCAATGTTCTTTTCAACTTAATTATTGTAAGCATCTATTATCAAAATGGTACACACCAGTGTCCAGTAAAAGAGCTCAAGAGAATCATATATTTAAAATGAAGACAGTAATTTCTGTTACTTATACTAGAGGAATAAAATATTAAAATTCATCTGCTTTTACTACCTTGAATTTATTCAAAGCTAGAATTATGTTTTCTATCTACATGTCTAATGTGAAATGAAAACTAAGAATCAGTCATGAAGCACAGAGAGGAAAGGGTCAAATGTGCTTTATATACAAAGCTTAAACGACGTTACTCCCACAGCAAGAAACATTTGGCGTTACTTATAAATCTATCTCGACTCTATGCAGTAGGATTCGGAAGTGTCCTGAAATATTGAAGGGAGTTTATTTTCTTCTCATTCCCATAGCATGTCCTGACAGGTGGCTAGTTTATAAGAAATATTCTTTACCTCAATCCCATAAATTTCAACAAAGAGATCTCTAGTTTCAAATGCAATTAATGGACTTACTTTTAGAGATATTTGGTAACATCAAATCATTTCTGTCTTGGAATAAGTACTTTACCTCTACAGAGAGGTAGTGTAACTGGCAGATAAGAGACTTTAAAAATTAAAAGCTAATTAAATTAATCACTGGATTTTTTTTTCAGGATATCTTTTCATGTCATCTGCAAGTACCACAGACAGTAATTTAGTTCAACAATAAACATTTTTATGTAGTGGAAATGTTATGAGACTGGATTTTTAAAAATTTTACCCAGAATTTCAGATCCTTCATAATAGTTTCTTTGTTTGGAGTAGATATTTTAAAAATCTTAGTCACAAGAAACCACTACTTTTTTACTTCTACTCTAGGGAAATTTTTAGAAGTTAGGCTAATGGGCTAGATTAAAATAGAAATGAGAGTTTTAAAAGGACTTCCTTTTTAAAAACATGAACTTATTAAGGTTGTTACTCTTATAGTTAACCTGTTCCTTATGTCTTTGATACAACACTCTGAAACCAACTCAAAATATGGCCAAGCACCAGGTAGCAAGTAACATCTGGGAAGTTCTTAGAAATGGAGATTATTGACTCTACTTCAAACCTACTGAATCACCATCTGCATATTAACTAGATACTCTGATGATTAGTACACACATTAAAGTTTTGAGAAGCCCTGCTGGAGAACAGAGTGTCAACAAACTATAGCCTAGGCACCCGTGTTATAAATAAAGTTTTACTGAAATGCAGCTACTCTACTTTCTATTATTACTTTTCCACTATCACAGCAGAGTTTAAGGGAACAAAGGCTTTATGCCTGGCAAGCCTAAAATAGTTACCATATGGTCCTTTAGGAAGAATTTGCCAACCCTGCTTTAGAACATCTCTTAATGTTTTCATGTCCCATAATCCTACTTTCTTCAAACTGCCTCTCTCTGCTACTGATTTATCACTAGCACTGTATTTTTTCAATCATTTTTTAAATTTTTCAATTACAGTTGACATATAATATTATATTAGTTTCAGGTATACACCCCAGTAGTTAGACATTACATAACTTACTAAGTGATCATCCCAATAAATCTCATACCCATCTGACATCATATATAGTTATTAGAATATTATTGAGTATATTCCCTATGCTGTACTTTACCTCCTCATGACTATTCTGTAACAACCAATTTGTACTTCTTAATCCCTTCACCTTTTTCACCCCTCCCACCAACACCCCTCCCACCTTGCAACTGTCAAAACATTTTCTGTATCTGTGAGTCTGTTTCTGTTCTGCTTGTTCATTTATTTTGTTTTTTAATTCAATTGTTGATAGATATGTATTTATTGCCATTTTATTGTTCATATTTTTTATCTTTTTTTTTTTTTGTTCTTCTTTAAAAAGACCCTTTAATGTTTCATGTAATACTGGTTTGGGGGTGATAAACGCCTTTAGCTCTTTCTTGTCTGAGAAGCTGTTTATCTGTCCTTCAAAACTAAGCGATAGTTTTGTTGGGTAAAATAATCTTGGTTGTAGGTCCTTGTTTTTCATCACTTTGAATATTTCTTATTAATTCCTTCTGGTCTGCAAAGTTTCTGTTGAGAAATCAGCTGACAGCATATAATGTCTTAGATACCAATTAGCAATATTATTTACTCTTTAATGGGAAATTAAGGGGATTTAATCTAGAAGCCTTTAGAATTCTATTACGCTTTCAGTTGTAAAACCCATCAATATCCATTATATGCTCATGCTTTTCCACTTTGGTTGTAAATATCATATTGTTCCCAACTAATTCTATACCTCAGACCTTATGTCTCTAATGTGTCCTTCATGTTACCAACAAAGTTATATAACAAATAACATAGTTATATAATTATACTATAGTTGAGATCACACTATTATTTTTAAGAACTCTCCAAGGCTCCACATTGTATCTAGAAGCCCGAATTCTTAAGCATAACATTCAAAACCTTCTACAAACCAAATTATTTTTACAGATTAACACTCATTATAACCTTCCATGTAGGCTATTCTAAGGCACAACAAATTATTCTTCATTACCTGCGTAATGAAGTGAATAAAGTGAGACCTGTGTGTAGTCAGAAGTGGGCTGACTTCCAAGACACATCCATGACGGGAGCTATTATTTTTCCTTTAATTTGAGGTCATTTGGTCTGGTACTTCCCATCCCTGTACGCAAACAATGATTTTACTCACCAAGTAAGCCAATGCATAGAGTAGAGTTCTCAGGGAGGGGAAGCAGAGCTGAGCAAGGCTTTCGTGAGCTGGTTAAATATGCCACACTCTACAAATGCCTAAAACATGGTGGAGTCTGGCAGAAAGTTCTGATCTCTCCCCTCAGAAATTTTCAGTCATTCTGAGCTTCTGGATAAAGTGGAGACCTCCGCATTTATCCCTCTTTCCCTGTCTTTTATTCCTTCCCACCTCCAGGCACATGAGGGGGCCCGTAGAACAAGCCTCAGCACACAGTAGAGCAACTGGGAATAAAGACAGAAAAGGGACTATATGGATTATCAGGCGTTAGTTCCCATGTTCTACACATGAGTGTGATTCTGTGCTAGACGGTGTCCCACAGGTCCTGGAAGGTGAGGCACTTGGGGGCACTCTTGGGCAATTGCCTGTGGAGGCCTGTTACCCATCCCCATCCCCATCCCCT